>CM029607.1:4971935-5034355 GCA_017311375.1 Mytilus coruscus | reverse complement strand
TACAGAAGATGGACAAAATTATAGACTACAAAAATAACAGAAATAGAAAAACATTAATAAATGAGAGATAAACGTAAATCACTATACAAGAAATATAAACGCGGAGTCAATGTTACTGATGGTGTCGATACAAGTTTAATTTCGACTTCCGTTGTTTTAGCTGGTATAGGAATAGCTTTTCCTATCTTGCTTCCAATACAGATTACAGCTATTGTATGTGGAAGTTTAGGAGGTTTAATTAAATTTGCTAGACGCAAGTTAACAACAAAATCAAAAAACATTATGAAATTAAAACAATGGCAGAATGTAAATTAAACAGTATAAAAGATTTGATATCAAAATCTTTAACTGATGGACAGATAAGTGAGAATGAATTTAAATCAGTTTTGGATGAATTGGAAAATTACAACAAAATGAAAGAAAATATACGTACAAAACAAACACAAACAGTATTGAATGACAGCGAAAGAAAGAAATTGATAGAAGACACAGAAGCTAGAGTAAGAAGTGAATTAAAAAAAATGGAAAATATCTAATTTTTTAACAAAATTACAATAGTTAATGACCCTCCCCAATGTATGAACTATAAAATTTTTGATGTAAAAATGGCTGAAGGAGGTGTTGAGTTTGGAAATCCTTTATTTGATCGTGATGATTATGATGAAGAAAAGAAACTACTTTTCGAAATGATGAAGAATTTCAAAGTTCTATAGACAAGGAAACTGAGGTATTAAGAGATTTATCAGAAAATGACACTAAAATTCGCGAAAAGAAATTACCGAAAAAATGATAAAAGATTTTATAACGAAAATAATGAATTATATTCAAACAAAATTACAAAGATTTTTACCAAAGAAGATTTTAATGGAAGAACAATGTTGTATGTAAAAGATGAATATGGTAGGAAATTGCATTAACATATTACCAAAAGGAGTATTACAATTTTACAAATTTAGCACTCTTCAAAGAGAATACGGTGTTAATTTTGTAAGAGATGTTTTAGGTGTAGATGATTATAAACTTCCTGAAAGAACAATAGAAGGTAGAGCAGAGTTTCAGAGAATGTTAAATGAAGGTCCAATTCGTGAACTCAATAATATAGAAATTCCATTACAAGAAATATCTACACAACAAGAAGGAGAAGAATTATTAGAAACAGCAAGTAATACCGAAACATCTGTGAAAGAAATAGAAACTTCTTTTGTAGAAGCAGGAGTATCTTACAAAGAAATGGAAACTCAAACAGATATTACAAAAAGAGATGGATGGTATAATCAGTGCAATGACATCAGTAAAAGAAGAGATTGCAAATGAATTAGCAAAACTGAATGAAACAAATAAAGACTTAGCAAAAGAAAATACTAAATTAGAACAAGCTAAAGAAGACAATGATGAATTTCAAATAAATAGAATAAGTAGTCGAATAAGAGAGTTGGAATCTGAGAGAAGTGCAAGACTAGAAGTAATTAATATTAATAAAGAAAACTACGTAGCCAAGTAAACAGAATTAAAGAAACAATAAATAAAGTGTTATACGAAGACAAAACATTAGGTGAAAGAATTAAAACATTATTCAGAGAACAAGGAATTACAATAGCTAGTATTTTAACCGCTTTTGGAATGATTATTGGTGTTATTGTTGAGACATTTACTGGTGGAACTACTTTTCTCCTTCTCCTCCTCCTCCACCATCAAAAGGTGGTGTACAAGACTGGATAAAAAACAATTAAAAATCTTGGAAAACTATTATCTTTTCTTGCAGGAAAATTAGCAGCTGCATTACCAGGTATTATAGGTTCTATTGTATCTTGGTTATTGTCTGCAACAAAAGACGTAGTAAATTGGTTTGCAAACAACTTATGGGCTTTGCTTGTTTTGGTTGTTGGTTTATTGTATGCTGCTGCTAGGAATATTTAAAAATAAATTAATAAATTTTATAAATAATAAGTGCTGTAATACCTAATACAATACTTCCAAATATTATTGCTTTTTTATTATCTTCGTGTTCGTCATATTCATTTTTTTGTGTTGGTTCTATTTGAACTGGTTCTGATTTTTGGTTCTGATTTTTTGGTTCTGATTGAGATTGTTGAATCGGTTTTGGTTTATTTGGTTGGAAATCGACAGGATCGAGACCGGTAAAATCAAAATTTTTATTATTTAAATCATCATTTAAACCGAGTGTTTGATTTTCTGTTGCAATTACAATTTTGTTGTTATAACCAACAATGGTGTCAATTTGTAATACCATATCACTGGGAGACATATATAAACCAAGTCCATAAGCATAATCAACTTTACTTCTTGCGTATTTTAAAACATTTTGATAATTTTTATCTGAGTGGGTAAATCGATAGGACTATTAATAACATCTTGTACATTTGCTAAGAATTGTTTTGTGCATCAAATCCTGTTCCTACTTTTAATATTTCTACCCTTGTTTGAGATTGTGCCCTAATAATGCCCATACAAACATTCTAATAATTTCATTGATACGTTCAATACCTGCTTTTGTAAAACCCTCTGATTTATCTAATATAAATGTTGTCCAAGCCATACTTATATCTTTTGTATGACGAATTGTATCATGAATATTAAAGAAGGGACCATCCCTGAATGATGATATCTGTATTCACCACTTGGTTTATAATATTCAGAAAAGTTCCTAATCCTTTAGATGATGATTCTACTTTTGTCTCCAATCTGTATTTGGAGAAACATCAAATTCATTGCATAATTTTGATATGCAGCTTTGTCATATGGGTTTTGTAATAACAGAAAGAAGAATCTGTTGGTAAAGGTGATTTAAGTTCTTTTAAAATTCTGGCAATGCAATAATATAAGTGAAATGTATAAAGTGATTTAGTAAGATTTGAAGTGTTTTGTATATGGTTATTGTAGGAAACACCACATCCTGTACTTGCACACCAGACTGCAAAGTTTAACTGACATTGCCACCAATCAAACGAAGAATGAATCCATGTATTCCATGGTTCGTTGGTGTGTAATGATGGGTTTTGATATTTTTGAAATAAATCGGGGAAAGCTGTTTTAAAGTTTTCTTTTTGATTTACAAATATTATTTGATCGACAAGATTTATATCTTTTTTAGAATACTTAACACTTGGATTATATGATACATTTGGATTATATTTAAATTCTTTTGTTATCATTTTTTTATATTAAAAATGTACCACACTATTTCAAATATTGATAAGACAATTAACTTACAACAATACATTGATAACAGAGATGGAAATAAACGTATTGGTTTAAAATCTATAAGATATAGTGTAGGTTGGTATAATGTTTATGATGGAGTTATAAGACAAACAGGAGAAAGACTTCATAGGATTAAAGATGGTTATTATAGTTTCCAACAAATAGCGGATGAATTTAAAAAAGATATTGTATTATCCGTAAATGAAACAAATGGTATTGCGTCATTAAACACTCCTATTGAGTTAAGGATAAATGAAGATTTGAAAATATGTTAGGATTTAATAATGAACGTAAATTGAACCTAATGAATTACATTATGGAAAAAATTTGTAGATTTTGCTATCCATAAATCATTGTATATCCATTTGGAACAAGTTAGCACTTCTTATAATTATCTTGATGGTATGCCGAGTACTTTGTTGGCTGTTGTTCCAGTTGAAAATAAAGAGTTTGGGGATATTATAACAATAAGATTTGAGAATCCGGAATATAAGTATTTGGTAAATGGTGATATAACAGAATTGAAATTAGAAATAAGAGACGAAAATAATAAAAGATAATTAATAATTTACCAATTAATTGTGTTTTAGAAATTGTATAATTTATTTAATAAAATGAGCATACTTGGTGTCAAGAAAAAACACGTAGATACATCGGAAATAAAAAAGGAAATATTAAATATGGAGAGTGAGCTTCGAACAATGGATACTAAGGATAAAGATTTACGCCGGAGTGTCGCTGCCCTAACCATCAGAGTTTTAAATGTTGAAAATATAGTTACTAATATTAAAAATAAACCAGACAGAAAAATAATAAGTATAAATGCTGGAATTGATGGTTCAATACATACAAATCAAATGTTTAATTTTGGTGATGGTGGTTATTATGTAATGAACTTTCCAGGACAAATATTGGGTATGGGTTTAGTAAGTCTGAAAACAAACACAGATGATATAGCCGTTATGATGACTGTTAATAATAATGAGCCATATGGTTACGGAATAAGTTTGGGTAGTAGTGTCACACACAGTTATTATAACTTTAATACACCTTTTGAAGTTAAGGCTGGAGATATAATAGGTTTTGTTAGTAAGAGTGATAATTCTGCATGTATCAATACTCTAGTATCAGCGGTAATTGAATTATTTTATAACAAATTTAATCCTTAAAAATGTCGGCATACGGAAACAAATTAAATCCTTACAGAAAAATAAGAGAACCTCGTGGTGTGAAAGGTATTCGTCAAAGTGTAGTAATAACTAATAATCCTTCAACTATTGATCAAAATCAACAGCTATTAGTGAGATTCCCCAATCTAAGCAATAATGATGTTATTGTTCCAGGAACAACAAGATTAGCATTTGAGATAGATCTTACATCATCTACAGACGACAATGCAACCATATATCCAAACATAGGAAGAGCAATAGTTAAAAAAACAACAATTCGTATAAGTGGAAATGAAATTATGTCAATTGATGATAGTGATATTTATCATTGTTATACCGATTTGTGGAAATCTTCATCTGAACGAACAAATATGGCATACCAAGGTATTGGTGAAGCAAACATGTTAAAACACAGAGTTGGTGTAGGTGATAAAGCAAATGATACTGGTGATGAAGCAATTGCATTAGCATATAAAACAGATTTTGTATCCCACTTGATTTTGAACTATTAGAAACTCATATGCCTTTTTATCAATCAGGTCTTGGTGATAGACTTGAATATGAACTTACATTTAATAATTATAGCAACGTTATTAAATCTACAGATATAGATGCAAGTTACACAATTAAAAACATTTGTTTAGAATTTGATATGGTTTCCGATGCAGAATTAGCAAGACAGATAAGACAACAAGTTGATGGTAAGATGGTTATTTTGTACGATAGAATACTAAGACATAGAAAAATAACCAAAAACAAATCTGATACATTGTGGAATATCAATTTAAATGTTCCAGCTAGAAGTATGAAAGGAATTCTAATGTTGTTCGAAGATCCTGAAAGAACAAGCACTGAAACTTATTATAATCCTAATATAACAAAAGTAGAAATGACAATAGAAGGTGTTCCAAATCAGCTATACAGTCAAGGAATGAAAGCATATCAACAATGGGATGAAATAAATAAATTCTTTGCTTTAAATTCAAAAAGAAATAAAGAAACAAATATACTTGCAAAAGATTTAAATTTATCTCATACAACATTAGAAAAATATCTCACAACTAATTATGCATTATGGTTAGATTTACGTTCAACAGATGATAACTCATTACACGGTTCAGGTAGAAGAATTGAAAATGCCTCTGAAGGTATAACAATCCAAATAACTAAAACAGCAGGAGCAAATAAATCAATAAATGTTTATCTGTTTGTAATCCAGGATGCACAAATTAATTTTGAAGATGGCAGATTTAAAATGTTGATTACTAGTAATTGCTGTCTTGACGAACAAGTTCTGCAATCTTATTCCTTCCGGTAATCAATTCACTTATTTTTATTTCCAATGTAGTTTTTCTTCATTCTCGTATGTTCTTTTCGTTGTCAATTTTTGAGTTTAGTCTTTGCACTAACTTTTGTCTTGTTAATCTCAACCAAATCCGTCTTTTGTTTTTATCACCAAAATCTTCTTTAGCTTTGTTTATTCTATCGGTCAACAATTCAATTTCCTTTTTTGTACTGTTTATTTCTGTATCTTGTAAATTTATCGTATTATTATGTTTTGCTAACAACGTTTCTAATTTTTCTAATTCATCCGACACTTTAACTAAATTACATCTTCTCAATTCAGATTCCATTTTGAATATGAACATGTCACAATTAGGTAGTTAAGATAGTGTTTACTGCAACTAAGTAGTTGTTTACTGTATCTAAGTAAGTATTTATTGAAACTAAGTACGTGTTTACTGCAACTAAGGAGTTGTTTACAGTATCTAAGTAAGTATTTATTGAAACTAAGTAAGTGTTTACTGCAACTAAGGAGTTGTTTACTTTTGTAAAAGTGTAACTAAGCAAGTGTTTACTGCAACTAAGGAGTTAATCAATAATCCAATTACAGAACTGTTGATATTTTTACATTCCATCTATCATTGTATCACTTACAATTTAAAAATTCAGTCATAGTATTGATTATTTGAGTAAAGATAATAAAATGGAGAGAATTATCAATTATCATTTAATTCAATACTAGTTCTCATCTTCTCTTATTAATGTGATAAAATGCTCAATGGGGTGTATTGTTATTCTTTGTTATAATAAGTTAGTAAATATTAAAGTATTGATGTGAAGTGTTGTATTTTATTGAAATAATCATTGCTGTATCATTTGATCCTTGGGATCATTATTATTTAAAATGGATAACTCATTAAAATTGAAAGAAACTTGATATTTTATAGCCTTGATAACATATTAAGCAATTGAGGCATTTAAAAGTGTTTCTAAAGTAAGTGTTTAATTCAATAGGATATGACTTTTAAATAAACTAAATCGATCATTGTAAATATTTACAGGTACCTAGAGATTTAAAACTTAGTCATCTGTAATTCTTGATCATAAAACCCACCTTTAATTTCTTCGCCTTTTAAATCTTTTATTCTATAAGTAACAGGGTTTGTATTTAAAACTTTTCAATTACAAATATTTCTTTGGTCCAACGAGTAGTATAACCCTTTTCAAATTTACCTTTCTTTTTGTTATTCTTACTCTAGCACCTACTTTGAGTTTAGGTTTTTTAATTTTCTCTTTCTTTTCTGGATATAAATTTTTATACACGGTTAATTCATTTTCTAATTTACTTGCTTTAACAGGTGTCATTTTAATTGAAGAATGTACTGTATTATTATAATTTTAACTAATTTATCCAATATATCATAATATTTAAAAGTTTCATTAGCAGTAAAGTATTTAAACATATGTTGTTTCATTGTACCTATCCAGCGTTCCACCACGCTGCTCTTTTCCTCATTCTCAGTTGAATATAACTTTATGTTATTATCTTTTAACAATTCTTTTACTTGTCGATTATAAAATTCAGATCCTTTATCCGACCAAATATACATTGGTTTTCTTTCTTTAAATAATGTTTTAAATGCTTCACTTACTGTTACTCCTGTTTTATTTTTAATGGAACTAACCAACCATTTTACTAAAAATATCTATAGCTGCTAATAAATATTTATAGTGTTTATTTTGTTTTGAATATTGTTGCATATCTATCAAATCAACCGCCCATGTTTGATCTATTGAATTGACATAAACACGTCTTTTAGGAAAAGATTTTACAACTCTATGATGTAATTCATCTGCTAATTTATTTGTTAGATTTATTTTAGACATTTTAAATATAACTAAAATTGTTTCTTAAAAATGGAGGCAAAAAGGATAAAATTTTATCCAAGCAAGGAGATTCATATAAACTTGTTTTGACAAAAAATATAAACATAAAGCAAGTATTTATGTATTTAATTATAAAATTAGTCTAAAGGATGAAAAACCAGAAACATTTACAAATGCTTTTGATCACATGATAGATTATTCTATAAAAGATTACCCTAATGGAAGAATTAAAATAGTACCTATTCATGAAATCATAATTGCTAAACATAAAAGCTGGCCTATAAGAACATATAATACAGTTAAAAAGTTATTCATGGATCAAATGGAAAGATTATTAAATAGTGCTGAAGAATTAAATTTAGAAGAAGTTATTTTTGAAGTTACTATTATACCCAATAAAAGAGGAAAAGGTAAAGCTTTAAAATATTAGATGCAATAAATAAAAGTAGTATCATACAAATAAAAATAATGATACAATATGTTTAGCAAGAGCAATTGTAACTTCTTTAGCTTCAAACAAGTTGTTAGAAAATTTTACAAACTCACAATTAAAACACATTAAAGAGGGTAGACCATTACAAAAAGAGTTGCTGAAAATTTACATGAACAATCAGAAGTAGAAATAAAAAAGAAGGAAATGATTTGGAAGATTTAAAATTTTTGAAAATTATCTTGATATGAGAATAATTATTTTACATCAAATAGTACAGAACATATTTTATATAATGGTAATGAAGAATACAACGAACAAATATATTTATATTATCATGATGAACATTTTGATACAATAACAAACATAACAGGATTTTAGCAAAACGTAGATTTTGTAAATTATGTTTAATTGGTTATACTGAACAACATACATGTAAAGATAATACAGTAACAACTATTAGAAAACAACTTGTTTGTGAAAATGTAATAAAACATATACAGGTAAAACCATAAATGTGGTGAAAAATATGTTTAATATGTTACGAAAAATACACGGAAAGTAATGAAGAACACTTATGTTATATGAAACCATCAGTACCAAAACAAGTAAAAATAATAAATATATATATTTTGATTTTGAAGCAAATCAAGAAACAGGAATACATATAATGAATTTTGTATAGCTTACGATTTAGAAAATATTTACTGTTTTAAAAATAACTATGTAAAAGTATTTAAATGTGATTTCAATATTGATGATTTAAACTTGTTAGAATTAGACATAGATGATTGTTTTAGTGATGTAGAAAAATTAAATATGAAACAAATTCTGTAATAGACAACTTTTGTAAATATTTCATAAGAGACAAATTTAAAGACTACACTTTTATTTCACATTATGGAAAAGGTTATGATATGCAACCGATTTTAGGATACATTGTAAAAATAAAATTGAACATAACATAATTTCTTCTGGACTAAAATTAACAGCTATGTTTATTAAAGGAATAAATTTAAGATTTATAGATTCAATAAATTTTACATTGTGTGGATTAGCTGCTTTCCCAAAAACATTTGGTTTTGAAGGTAACAAAGGATACTTTCCACATTATTTTAATACAACAGAAAACCAAAAATACAAAGGTAAATATCCTGATAAAAATATTATGGTTTTGATACTATGACTACCAAAAATAAAAAGAATTTGACAAATGGTATGAAACAAAAAAGATAAAAATTTAAATTCTATAAAGAAATATTTTATTATTGTTTTTGGATGTTTTAATTTTGTCAAAAGGTTGTACATTGTATAAAAATTATTTTTAAATATAACCAATAATTGTATTGATCCATTTCAATATATTACAATTGCTCAATGTTGTACAAAAATATTTAAAACATTAATGTTAACAAATGAAACAATTGGAATTCACAAAAGATGACAATTAAAGAAGTACATTCACAAAATCAATACAATGGTTAGAGTATATTTCTTTAGAATATGGTATAATGATTCAACATGCTAAAGAGCAGGTGAAAAGAAATTATTCATTAATAATAAATGTTATAAAGTCGATGGTTATTATTATGATAGAGAAAATAAAATGTGTAATGTTTATGAATTTTTGGATGTTATTGGCATGGATGTACAAAATGTTATAGTCCTGAAGAAATATGTAAAAAGATAGAAATAAAAAACTATGAAAGAGTTATATGACCAAACTAAAGAAAGACTTAAAACTATTGAAGATTATCTAAAACCAAATGTAAAAATTCATACAATATGGGAATGTGAGTTTGATCAACAAAAATATCCTGAAGTTGATCCACATTTAAAACCTATTGATAAAAGAGATGCATTTATGGAGGAAGAACAGAAACTATTCAATTATACAATAATCTTTCTGATTTAAAAGGTAGATATGTAGATTTTGTTCTCTGTATCCATCAGTAAATAAATATTGTAAATATCCTATAGGACATCCTATTACATATACAGATATTTCTGTAGATGATTATATAAAAATAATTATTTCGGAATAATGAAATGTAAAATATTACCACCTAAAGGATTGTATCACCCTGTTTTACCTTATAAACAATTAACTAGTGATAATACACATAAATTACTTTTGGATTATGTAGAACATGTATGAATAAAATATCTTTTAAATGTAAACACATAGATGATCCTACTTTAAATAAACATGATAAAATACATGAAATAAAAGATGTAAAGAATGTAAAAATATTAAAATGAAAATGTATACATTCTAATGAGGAAAGAGTTATAGTAGGAACTTGGTCTACAATAGAAATAGATAAAGCAATAGAAAAAGGTTATAAATTACAAAAATATATGAACTAGAACATTTTGAAAAACATCTACAGATATATTTAAACTTTATGTAGATACGTTTATGAAATATAAACAAGAAGCTTCAGGATGTAAATGTGATCCTAAATATTGTAAACCTGATTGTGAGAACGATAAAGAATGTAAAACCAAAATACAATATATCATAGATAATGCTGCTTATAATCTAGATATTGACAAAGTTAAACACAATTCGGGATTAAGATTTATAGCTAAAATATGTTTAAATAATTTATGGGGACATTTTGGTATGAGAGATAATTTTACACAAAAGAATATTGTTTTACTTTAGAACATATAACTAAAATAGTATTTAATGAAAAATATAAAGATATAAGTACCATGATATTAGATGAAAATATTGTATTAACTGAATATAAAGAAAAGAAGAATATTCTAAACCTAATCCAAGTGTAAATGTTTATATAGCTTTATTTACAACAGCACATGCTAGATTAAAATTATACGAATTATTAGATATTCTACAAGAAAGAGTTTTATACATGGATACAGATTCTTGTATTTACAATGATGATGGTTCTGAAGCATGTAAAAAGTAGAAAATATGATGGGAAGTAAATTAGGTGATTTAACAGACGAAATTGTTTCAAAACACAATGCTAATCACATAAAACAATTTATATCTGCTGGTCCAAAAGATTATTCAATGAAACTAGATACAGAAAAACTAGTTAGCTGTTGTAAAGGTTTTAGATTAAATGCTGAAGTTGAAGAAAAGATTACATTAGATAAAAAATAAAAATAGTTACTGATGAAAATGAAAAATATGAAACTGTAAAATATGACAACATAAAAATAGGAAAAGATCATCAACTTAAAACAGTTAAACAAGTTAAAGCTTATGATTATATGTTTGATAAAAGAATGGTATGTTATGAAAATGAAAATCTAATTAGAAGTTTTCCTTATGGATATTAAAAATATATAATTTAAATTTTTATTTTAAAAATGATTGAAGCTTATACCGAGAAAGATGATCCTTATGCTAGAGTTATATTAGGAAAATAAAATTATCAAATTATCAGATATGTTGTTTAAGAGATGATGGAGAATGTCCTTTGACATCAAAACAAATGGAAGTAATGGAAAAGTTTAAAGGTAAAAGTTATCTAAGTTTCCTCCTGGTTGGGATGCTTTCATTAGACCTGACAAAATTTATGAATATGTTTTGAAAAACCATGTCCTGAAATTTAATTTATTTTGTTATTTCTTTATAACCCTCTTTAAAAACTTTAATCAAAGGAATAATATTTTAGATTTAAATGTATCATTTTCTTCAAGGTAATCATCGCTTCGCTCGCTTATTTTAACTTCCAAACAACAAAACCTGTTAAAACCATTCCACCAACAACAAATGCAATTTCTCTATTTTTGATCTTCTGATGGTGTATAAAATCACTTAGTTTAGGTTTGGGTGATAATGGAGTTAATTGTTTACTTGTAATGTAATAGTATTGTTTCATTGCTTGGTCAACATCTTCAAAAGTATGTTCGGCATGATGTTCCTTTTGTAATTGTTCATTGATAAAATCTAATCTTTGTATTCTTCTTTTATTCCAATCTGCTTGTGCTTTTCTAATTTTTCTATAGCTTTATCATGTCTTATTTTCTCTTCATTTGCATTACTACCCATATGTGAAAATAAATAATTACTCCCCGAAAATGCAAAAGCATTTGTTATTGCCCCACCAAGCATCATTGCTAAAGCACTTGCCATTTTATAAAAACAAAATAAAATAAAAATAAGTAAGCAATCAGTTTATTACTTCATGATATCAGCAGGTATAATACCTTGCTTAATCAACATATCTTTTGTTGCCATTGCAAGTAATATATCAATGGATAACATTACAACATCATTTACATTAAAATCTACTTTTGGTGCTGGTCTCCTTAGTACCTTTTACCTATTTCTGCATATCCAACTGTTAACAATGTTTCCACTCCAGCATGATATAACATATTTGCTATTTGTTTTCCGTCTTTTGGTGTTGACATTTTATATATTAAATTTTAAATTCTCACTTTGTTCGCTCAATTAAATTCAAAAGGATCAATTTCTTTCTTTTGTTTTTCTGGTTTTCTGGTTTTGTTATTTCCTTACCCACCACGATTTCTTTAATCATTTTTCTGGTTTCTTACTTTGGTTATAAAAACAATCCCAATCCAACAATACCTATAGAAAAAGTGCAAATTTGTAATCAACTTTGGAACCGGAGTTTCTCTCAACCGAAGGGTTTGATTCACAATCTGTTTCTGTATCAGAATCTTTTGTTATTTGTGGTAAGTCACTTTTTCACTAGCCATTTTAAATTTTGCGTTTTCTTTTTAATTTTCTTCTTCTTTTTTCTTAATTCAGCTTTCATTTTTTTGCTTCTGCACCTTTTACCAGCTGCTACTCTTTTGGGTCTTTTGGTTTGGGTTTTTGAATATTTCTTTTGAAGGGACTGAGTGTATCTCGCTCCGCTCGTTCGCTTCGCTCGCCAGTTTCTTCTTGTTTAGAATTTTCATTCATCATTTTTATGTCATTATTTTCATCTTTATTTTTAAAATCAATAGAAGCAAGTGGTTCGATATGTCTTGCTGTTGTTAACATTGCAGTAAAAGGAGCAAGATACATTCCATATTTATAATACAGTTCACAACATATGTTAGTTAAACCGTGATTGAGAAAAGGATCTTCCTTCAAGTCTTGTATTAGTTTTGGTGGATCGACAACTTTGAAATACTTTGATACACCCATAACATATAAATTTATAAAAGAGTTTCCTAATGTCTTAGTCATACTAGCTCCTAATCTAGCTTCATATTTACAGTATAGTTTGTCTATTTGTTCTGGTGTCATTTTGTCAATATCTGACAGTTGTAATTCTTTACCCAAATATTGTTTACTGTTTCCACCAGCAACAACAGATGATAATCTCTCGCGTTTTTTTTTTCTTGTTTATCATCATCAATATTTATATTTTCGACAATATTTTCGCTCAATAATTCTTCGGCATTCATTTTATATGTTTCAAAAACGAAAATAATTTATTTTAATTTTACAAAACTAAATACAAAATAACCCACTAATGATAATACTGCAGTATTTGTTATAATTGTTAATATTTCTAATAGCATTGCTTTTTTATTGCTTATATTTGCTAAATTACTAAAGCATTACTAAAGAATTGCTAAAGCATTACTTGAGAATAGCTTAAGAATTGCTTAAGAATTGCTAATCAAGTAACCAAAAATCGGTAGGTTGATCTGTCTTTAATATTAATTTACGATGTTTCTTTTTTTTAAGTTCTTCCTTTATTCTTTGTCTTTCTTCTAATGTAGGAATAACATCATTTTCTCTTAGACAATTATCAAAACTATCTCTATCTTTTGTGTAAAACATGCACAACCATTTTGTTTGTTCTCTTAAGTCTTTTAAAACAGAGTTGTATCTCTGTGAAATGACCCACACTGATTGTTCCGCGTGTCTTCCTGAAAATGCAAGCTCAGACAGCATATCTTTTTTCTTTGTTAATTCTTTTGTTGCACTGCAATCATCAATGATATATAATGTTGGACAAGTAGCATATTTTTTAAAAAACATTCTTAGTAGTTCTTGTAGTTTCTCTTCTTCTTTGACAATAGGATTAACAATTATTAGATTTTTGTTTTGGTTTTCTAACATCACCAATCCATTCACGATTTTTGTATGCTTTGTTCCATTGAATTGTTGGACAAAGTATAACTATATGTTTAAAACCCCACTATATTCTTTTTCTAATAAATCAAGAACAAACTCCGTTTTCCACACCCAGTTTGTCCACATATAATAGCACAATGTGGATATTTTGGTAATTCGGACTGTATCTCGCTCCGCTCGTTCGATTCCATTTTTAAAGTAAAATTGATTTTTTTTCTCAAAATCCAACAGAATTTTTTCACGGTGTGTTCTCCGACCTTTTTTATTTTTGTTTTTGAAATTTTTTGTTGTTTTTTTTTGGGTGTTTTAAGGTTTTTATAAAAAGTAAAAAATTTATTTTTGGGAGCAAAGTTTTTTGCTGTTTTTGGGTGTTTTGCTTTTTGGTAAAATTTAGTGTCTTTTGCTTTAAATGAAGGTATTTTTAGGGTCAAAATTTTTTTTTTTTGGGGGGTCTGAGGTGTGTGATTATGTGTATTACCCCTAAATGAATCACAACCTTCTCTTTTGTGGTATTGAACCTGATGGTACAATTTCAGAGCAATCAAAACACTTATACACAAATTAATGTCCGGAAACTAGAAAAAATGCTTGTTTTTGGTGCCTTTTTAGCCTCTAATTCAAAAACAGTTGGGACCATCACCCCAAATTCAATCCCAACCCTCCTTTTGTGGTATTGAACATTTTGTTAAAATTTCTTGGAGATCCATCACTTAAACTAAAGTTATTGTCCGGAAACCAATCTGTCTACGGACAGCGACGAAGACATGATAGCAAAATTTTATGAATAAAGCCCAATAAATCTGAAAAATAAAATCTGAAATTTATAAAAATCAGAAGGAAGCTTACATCAATGGATACAAACAACTTACCAAAGTTTTATTAAAATTAGTGAAAGTGTTTTTAGAGTTTTTGTCAGAAGTGTTGACGACAGACGGACAATGGTATACCATAATTATTCTTATACTAGTCAACAAAAGAAACGATACACGACTTTTTTTTCGAATTCAAGATGAAGTTTTCATTATATACGACCAATATTGAAGATGGTAATACCGAATGACCACGGAACTATAAATCCGCTTACAAAAAACATTTTTTTGTTTCAATGACGTCATTGGGCGAAATTATTTTTTTGGACAAAATATACAAAAAACTACAATTTTAAAAACAGAAGTTCCAACTAATGATGCCAACCTCTCATTTAAAGGTAAAGAGAATGTTTGCCATCAATTTGTTTTTAAAAATCATACAGTTTCTTCGTTTATCTGTAAAGCGAAATTCGACCCCATAAGAAATCGGTAAAATGTATACATTATCCTTTCATTTATTATATACAGTATATGTAAAGTGAAATTCAAATACACGGTATCAAACTTAAAACTAATCTGAAAGGTTCCAAATTTACAGTATGGTGTTTTCATATCTAAAGCATTGATTTGAGACGTAAACACATTTTTTTATTTTTCATTTTTTGAGATTTCAAAAAACACTTTTTACAAAAAAAAAAAAAAAAAAAATTCGTAAGGGTTCCGCGGAACCCAGTGTCTCGCCTATTTTTGCTGTTAATCGGAGGCTCAACAAAAATGAGGAAAAAAAATAATAAAAATATTCCTCTCGATACTATCTTTTGATTGTAAGAAGCTTCTGTCCAAGTTTAGTAAAAATCGAGGATAGTTTATGAATCTAATAAATGTTTTAAAAACTTTAACTGCAGACTGTATGTTATGTTAACTGGAAGAAAAACTAAGTCTATTTATGAGTTAAATTTGGAAAAACAGAAACAAAATTTTAACAAAATTTGCTTCTAGATACTAGCTTTTGATCATAAACAAGCTTCTGTCCAAGTTTGGTACAAATCCAGGATCGTTTAAGAAAGTTATTAAAATTTTAAAAACTTTAACCACAGAGTGAATGTAATGTTTCCTGGCAGAAAAACTAAGTCCATTTATAAGTAAAATACGGAAAAAATGGATATTTTTTTTTTACAAAATTTACTTCTGGATACTATCTTATGACCATAAACAAGCTTCTGTCCTTGTTTGGTAGAAATCCAGGATAGTTTAAGAAAGTTATTAAAATTTTAAAAACTTTAACCACAGACTGAATGTAATGTTTTCTGGCAGAAAAACTAAGTCCATCAAGAGGTAAATTACGGAAAAAATGGAATTGTTTTTTTACAAAATTTACTTCTGGATACTATCTTATGATCATAAACAAGCTTCTGTCCTAGTTTGGTAGAAATCCAGGATAGTTTAAGAAAGTTATTAAAATTTCAAAAACTTTAACCACAGAGTGAATATTTGTGGACGCCGCCGACGACGACGACGACGCCGACGGAATGTAGGATCGCTATGTCTCGCTTTTTCGACAAAAGTCGAAGGCTCGACAAAAACAATATTTCAACCCATAATTTACAACATGAACATAAATTGCATATTTTTAAACAAATTTTTTAAAATTTTGTTAGTACTTTGAAAATTGTATGTCGATTTTAATCCAATTTTCCGCAAAATAATTTGAATCCTGTGATCATTTACGCGGAATTTAGTTTCTTTCCGACAGGTTATGATTTTCATAATCATAATCATATGCACATACATGGCAAAAGTTTTTAAAATAGTGCATCTCATTTTGTTTTATATTAAATACTTTTTGATCAATTTGATTCCAAAGTCGTGTATCGTTTCTTTTGTTGACTAGTATATATGATTTGCATGTCAACAAATACTTTGGGGGATTTTTTTCTTCCAAGATTTACGAAATTACCATTATTTTCCAAAAAATAATGGTGATAAATTTTTTTTAGGGAGGGGGTCATTTTTTTTTTCTTCAAATTTTAGATTTTTCTCACAATTTATTTTGCCATTTCTTTGTATATAGTCTAAAAATAGATTTACTAAATATTGCGCAACAGCACTGTATTCGCTGCGGTCGAAACACATTTTTTATATTTGAAGAATAATATACTGAGCTGTTAAAGCAAATTAACTTTTAAAGTCTTTTGTTTGACTTGTCCAGTACTGAGCCCCGATTTTCTTAATTAATGCAAAGGCTAGAATGCTTACACCTTCATCACCAGGTTCTAACTACAAACCATCGCATGTTACCCAGAAGAAAATATCAGCTTAAACATTACAAATGGACCATCGCACTTCAGCGTGAATACCAACACACTTCAGCGTTACTATCAACAATTAGTGTCACAATGTAACCATCACACTTCAGCCTGGAACATCGCACTTCAAAGAGACCATTGCAGTCACGAGTACCATTGCGGTTCAGATTCTTACATATACATTGATTTCAACCCTATTTAACATAATTTCAAATACCATAGTAAATCCAGGTAAGGTACATATGCTCTTTAGGGCCTCTTCTGCTTTAGTATGTTAATGTAAAATATGGAATAAAATCATAACATTAATTTATTTTTTTATGATATTATTTTGTTTCAGAAAATCCAGAAACAGCTGAGGTTAATTGTTTGTCTGCCGCATTGCCAATAAGAGGTTTGTTATACTTTTAATTAGTCCCATACGGACAAAGCTAACTTAAGCTTAATCCGAACATTATTTATTATTTCTTCTAATTTTTCTAGAGATCCATACACTTAAACTAAAGTTATTGTCCGGAAACCAATCTGTCTACGGACGCCGACGACGACGACGACGATGACGTGATAGCAATATACGAACGCAAATTTTTTTGCGGTCGTATAAAAAGAAAACTGGATTGCTAAATTGAGTCAGGTTTTTTATGTCCAGTGACAGATATGTGATGCATGTTTAGAACGCTAGCAAATAAGAATTTAAAACAATATAAAGGTTTCTGTAAAAGGGATCAACCGGTATGAAGGGATATATATACATTTACTTCTACTGAAAAACTATGTTAAATAGGGACATATGTTTTGCTTACAACATTTTGCCAACTGACCCATCAACGAGTACTAACAAGGTTTATTAAAATGCTGTGAGCATGCTACTCTCACTTCGTGAACAATTGGATTTACGTTCACGTTTACTTAGCTGCGTATTTAGCCGTGGGAAAAAAACTCGCTTCAAGAGTAAACAATTTGGATGTTTGCCTTGTATGATGGCAATACATATTTTATCATACCGAAACTATATTTAAAAATGTTTATAAGGCAATTGTCGACAGAGTTTAAACCCATGAGACAAATACAAACTCACAAAGCCATGGATAAATAATGTTTTTTTTTTCAACTGAGAGCATTTGGTAAAATGAGTCTTTCTGTTGTGCAAGCTTATTAAAATAAATAACTATTATTTGCCTTCTAATATTAAATGGGAGAATTTCAATCACTATATTTCGGTTTAAATATCGCATCAATTACTTATTCTGTGGAACGTCTCCTTGAATTTCATGACGTCATAGTAAACTTTTGACGTCAGCTTTGAGACATTTACAGTTCAAAAGGTCTCCCTCGACAGGGAATTGTCTTACTAAAAAACATGTTAAAGTATATGTATGTGAGGTATTATAAAACTAATGGTTTCAAACATTTATGTCATTGTCAATTATTGCTGCAGTTGTTTTCTTTGGTTTTCTTCATTACCTATATCAACAAAATTTGATCTTAAATGGAGAGGTGTTTTAATTCACAATCAGACGGTTTTCTTATTCTTATATAAGGGGACATACATTTTTGGTGTTATTAGCAGTTTGATAAGGGGGAACCAGATTTTGCGCAAAAAATTCTGTGAATTATATACATCTGGACATTTCAGTAAGAATGTTAACATTTTAGATCACCTTATGTCTTTAAATCTGTGAATTTAAAAACATCCTATGAGTAGAATGAACTACATATATTTGTCACTAAATAACTGCACTTACTTGGGACACTTGGTTCAGCTTCCTCGTGAAACTCTTATGAAATTCTTTGGCTTTGGCTTTGCTGAAATGTTAAGTTTGCATAGAAGTTATGATTCATTTTAGGAGTAAACAAGAACTAACATTTAAAATACACTATGAACAATAGCCAACCTATCTTTCCCTTAATCTATTCCTTAACACAAATTTATCAAAGAAAACCTGTTTTCTTTACAAGATCTTTTGGACAGACAGCTGCTTTGGGAAACAAAATTGAACTATATAGGCATATCTCTCAAGTGCATTTACAATTTTTTCATGCATCTGACAATAAAATATTTCCTTTTTTCTTCCTTATCATGAATTGCTATTTATAACCCCGCTTTAAAAAAGGGGTTATACTGTTTTACCTCTGTCCGTCAGTCTGTCAGTCAGTCCGTCCCATGAAACTTTCGTTGCATTTTTCTCAGGAAGTACAGATCAAGGCTTTCTGAAATTTGGTATCAAGGTTTATATGTGCGAGCTATCCCGTGTGATGCGTTTTAAGATTTATATTTCAACAACTTCCTGTTTACCGAATACTTAATATATTTTTACATATAATAGCCAAGTTGTAAATTTTCATTGCATTTTTCTCAGGAACTACATGTCCAGGCTTTCTGCAATTTGGTATCAAGGTTTATATATGCAAGCTATACCATGTGATACGTTTTCATATTCACCACTTAACTACTTCCTGTTTACCCTATTATTTAAGCGGGGGTAACATTAGTGAGCAGTAGCTCACAGATTCACTTGTTTTTTTCTTCTGGTCTTTTTCATTGTTTTCTATAGCTTTTTTCAAACATTAAAAAGGGTAAAAACATAATTTCAGGGCAACTCTTCTAACAAGTTAACCAAATATTTTGGCTATTGACTTATTAGTAGATTTTGTAACGCTTGTTATTTTGGCTTAAAACAATGCATCTCTATATTTTATTTTACAAAATAGAACAAAATTAAATAGCTCTTACTGGAAAAGAGTTAAAAATTGTCATTTAAAGGCAATAACTCCTACCAGAAACCATTTTGGACCATTACTATTAGGACCAATCTTTAATCATAATGTTGCTCAAGCTTTTTATTTTGTATCCACTAGAAGCCACCTTTAGCACAAATTTTGGTCCTTTTTCAATAATTGTGACTTAAACGACAAAAATTGACAGATAGGCCTGATAGGTGAAACAATTTACTTTGTTGCACGAAATATAATAATATTCTTAAAATAAGAATAATTGTATGGTTATTAAATAATCTTCCTACCTAGAGAATCATAGCCTGTTTGCAACCCTGAAATGGCAGCATCTGATATTACACTAATAATCTGAAAAGAAATAAGATGTACTGTATAATTGTGCTATTTTTCCTGTCAAAATACAGTGTGAAACATTCATTGGGTTAGAGGACAGGAGGTACATGTGAGCTTATAGGTGTAGCCCTACCACATCATAAATATTCCTGTCCTTAGTCAAAAAGAAGTCTTTAAAATTTGTTTTGTATATAATTCAAACCATTGATTTTTTCACTAAATTATATTTTTCTGGCATTCATAATTCAATTATTTCTTAAAAAGTTTAAAAAATGATTTCTGCATCAGCAGCATGAACACAATTGTTTTGATGTTCTTTGGTATTTTACCTATAAACATGTTGAAGACCCATTGGTGGCCTTGAGATGTTTTATACATTTTAGTCGGGTTGTTGTCTCTTTATATTCCCTGTTTCCTTTCTTATTCAATTTTATCACTTATCTGAGTGATAAAATGTTTACTTCAGTATGAGTAATGTTTAAGTTTGTATTATTTTTATTTTTAAATTATCATATGAAATCACTAAAAAAGGTAATCCTGGAATCACTTGTTTGAGTAGTATCTTGAATGAAAATAGAGAACTCTAAATTCACTGTTTTTTTATAATAGATTTCAACTACTTGTTTGTGATGGAAGGGTTGTTTGGGGTGTCATATGGACAATTTAAACAACAGTAATAGTGCTTAGGCAACAACCATTTTCTTATCTGGGGGGCCTGGGATTTTTTTTTTAAAAAGTATTTTGATGGCCTAGCTGACCGAAACAAAAAATAGATTTTGCATTGTAGCTGAAACAAATTTAATGCTGTCACCTGCTTGATGTATTTCTGTTCCACATGATAGGAAAAAAAATTTTGCTTTCCTTCTCATAAGAAAAAAAAGATTATCAAAGGAAGGTTCTGAAATTTTTTTTATGAACACATGCAATGAAAATCCCTCCCCTCCCCATAAGAAAATGGTTGTTGTCTTAACTGAACAATCATGAACTATATATTTTTCTCATAAAGTTTGCAGTGAATATAATTTTCTCATTTATAGACATTATCTTTGAGATATTAAATATATTCAGATATATATAAATAATGAATTAATTATGTATTTGTTGTGTATGATAAAGTGTATAAATTATATATAGATACTCTTCCTTTTAACCCCTTGTGAGTCTGGCATTATGCTTTCCTGCTATGCATCAATGAAGTCATTTTTTATAAAAAATCGGAAGAAAAGCATCAGTTGTTCCAAGAAATTTAACCATCATCTCTGAATTTATCCATTCACAGAACTTAGACCCATTTGGAATCTATATAAATTTAAAATAAAAACATTTTTTTTACATTCATATATGCAAAATAAACTTTAATATCAATACCATTTTGGTTAAAAAAACATATTATTCGATATATATAATTAATAATCACTTTTAAATCATTGTTTCCATTTTCTAAAGAAGCTGGACCACCTCCAGTTTGGGTTGAATCTCTCCTTCTTTTGGCCTCCTTCTTTCGTGCCTCGCTCTGCAAGTCTATCCATTTTTTCTCGACCTGTGGCAATGATCTTTTGTCAATGTTTGTTGCATTGATGCTTTCAACAATTGACTCCCAGCATTTGTGTTTGTTGTTTGACGTTAGGGTTGGGGAAAATTTTCCTTTGATTACGTCTATGTTTTCAGTAACCAGATTAATAAGTATATTTATCTCCTCTTTGGTCCATCTCGTGGCTTTACCCGTAGGTATCAAAACTTCTGTGGAATTCATGCGTGTTACGTTGTCATAATAAATTTATCAATATTATAGTCTTCTTATATAATTCTTGGCTAACCATATTTCGCGGATTTTTTAGATTTCAACTTTAAGTATAATAAAGTAAAGGAAAGGTTTTTATATTTACCTTCAAATTGAACTTTCCTAATATAAGAAGGGTGATCCATTATCAGAGACATATGTTTGTCGATAAAATGAGATTATTCACTGTCAACACAGGTGCGCGTTGGATCCATTTACCGACCTTCACATAAAAGAGCTGTATAAACCGAGGTCGGTAATCGGAAGTCGTACGATAATTATTCCGACACGTTTGTGAAACACTCGTAAACTTGGTCGGTAACATATCCTACGACCAGTCGTAAATCGTACGATTTACGATCTTTTGTGAAACCATAGCCTGATGCTGTTGTTGTTTGAGTACCTGTTGATGACTCGGTACATAAGTCTGAGATTGTACCACTGGTTGTTGAACCCTGTTGACACCGCCTTGTATGTTACTAGTACTAAGTTGGTATTGATAAGTTGAAGGTATGGCTGTTGAACATTTTCCCTGTGTACTTGATTGAAAATGATGGGATGTATTACTCTGACCCTGTTGTTGAGGATTGTTGTAACCTTGTTGAAGGTGGGATTTTGTATGCTGAGCACTCGATGAGAAGTGAACATGATCAGAAGGTAACCTTTCTGGTTGATACTTGTTGAAGTCGTGTTGTTGACTTACATGAATTGTTTGTTGATGATCCACCAATTTGTGGGATTTTGGTGGAGGGCTTTGAATACCAGATGTCTGATGTACAGGCCTGTTGAATTCTGGTTGACGGTGGTAGTCGTCATGTTGAATAAGCGGTGGGAATGGTTGAACACGTTCAGTTGTTGGCGTGTCAGGTTTGTATATCTCCCTATGTTGTTTTACAGGATTTTCACTAGTTGACGACCTGTGATATGCTGGTGAAGCCTGTTGAAGGTGGCTGGCTACCATTTGATCTTGTTGACGGTAGATGTTGTCATGTTGAACACTTGGTGGAAAGTGGAGAACATGGTTACTTGGCATTTCATCAGTCGTGACAGGTAATATATCTTGTTGATGGCTGTTGTCGACCGGTTGAGGTCTGTTGATACCCTGTTGGTCTATTTGTTGAAAATTAGCCACAGGTGGTACTTGTTGATTCTCAACATTTAAATGTTGCCTGTTGTCATGGCTATGTGTAGTAAGGTCTAAAACTTGTTGTCGCTGTAGGCTGTCAGCAAAATTTTGTTGTTCTTGTTGGTGTTGAACAACCATATTGGTTCGAGGCGAAGGTGTCAGACTATCCCTTCCAGAAACATCACTGAGATATCACCCAGCTCACCGAGCAAACTTTCTATTTCACCAGACACCTTCTCTATCTCTGACTCTAGAACCGATTGCATTGCAATTGGCGAGATTGTTCGTCTGAAATCAGGCTGTTCGATAGATTTCAGGTATGGCTTGGACTCATAGGAACCTGTGTGTGTGGTGTCCCTATTGGCATGGTGTTCTTTAATCCAATTACTGACTTTATTACCAAAATTACACATCTCTGCAATCTTTTGCTTGTTCTCCTCCTGCTGATGAACAGGATAGGCTAAAAATATGGCGTATCTCTATATACCTCTGATCTACCCACGTCTTGGTCAGAACATACTCTGCGCAAAGGCGCGTCTCTAATATCCTCATGTGTGTCTACACATAGCGGGCTAAAAATAGGCGTCGACTGCCTGTCTCTGTCTACTACTGGAATGCTGGGGTGCCCTGCACCAGCATTCTCCCTAGTTGGACTAGATCCAAAATCAATCATGCTGAGAAGACCCTCTGTCACTCTCAGGTAAGGCATTTGCTCCAAAACATCCTTATCAATATGGATTCCCTTATTCCTCATATCCATGATTCTATTGCCTATGGCATCACCTATGCCGGGCATACACTTCAAAACCACCTCAGGACAGGTGTTTATCTTAATACTGTACCCTCTTTCTCTCTCCATAATGACTTTCTAATATTTTCAAATTATTCAATTTATTTTACTTTATTTCAAAATAATTTACAAAGCAATATTTATTATTCAATGTAATTAAAGCAACAATAAATCTTTATTCAATAAAAAAAGTCAATATAAAATCGTATACAGTTATACAATATGCACAAAAACTCCGCGTGTTTGTGTACATCCGTAACTCAGGAATTCAATATGGCGCCCAAATCTCGCGGCAAAAACCTCGCGTGACCTCGCTATCAAACTATAGCAAAATTTCAAAAAGTTCTTTCTGAGCCCAAAAACTTTTCAATTACGATGTAATTCTCTCCACTTTCACCCAGAAAGTAAAACACGGGACCTGGTATGACTCTCTAGGACAAAATATCAATTTTCAGGTTTGACCGTAGGCACTCAAAATTTTGGAGTGATGCCCAAAATAGCGTCCAAGCCCTTGCAGGACCAAAATTTAAAACCACCCGCAACTACCAGTAAAGTGTCATTTGGCCTGTCTGCTGTGTCCGACGTAATACCCTAAGATGGGACTATATATGGAAGTATATATGTGAAGATATCACTACCTTAATCTGTGGTTATCTTGGGTTGGTCTTTATAGGGCTTTCAGAGCATCCGCTTGGTCAACGTGCATCAGAAAGAGGCTGAGCATGGTCAACTGTGTCGTCCTTGTGTCATCCTCCGTTTGGGGTCTCTCGGGTCTCTACCAGTATCACTGTGTCTCTCGGGTCTCTACCAGTATCACTGCTCCAGGCTGAGGAAACTCCCTAGAAGAGTCATAGATGGAACGGAAATGTCAAGGGGGCCAACGCACGGCATGTGACAGAAACAGACAAATAGAAAAAGATCCGCAATATATGTTGTGCGACTACAAATTGGCTAAAAGTGCATGAATTGTTCAAGAAATTTATGTCTGTTTATGCCCCATCTAGGAGCATTTTCTTGTTCCGTCTGTGTGTCCGTTCACCCGTCTGTCCGTAAGACTTTAAAGATTATAACCCTGATTTCGATATACCAGTTAATCAACAAAAACTTCACCACCTCTTTAGCAATGTTGATGTTACTATCGAAATCCACATAATGTCTCCGACACACCTGCAGTGATCCTGACGGTTGCTCATGCATAGACAGATTTTTTTTGCCTAACGTATTCATGTCTTGCCTTTCTGGCCGCGTCCCTTGCGTCAACGTTGACCTTAGAAAATTTCCTGTAGAGAATTGCTCCCGTGTCCTTTTAATGCATATTATGCTTCTTACTTGACGGCACATTTATTGCTGATACCATTTCCATACTGTAGTTATGGACAACTTTCAGATGCCTGTTGATCTTCCATTTTTCTGCATTTTTTGTCGGCAATCAGCGTGCGGACAGGAAAAGATATTAACAATTTTCACATGCTGTAATTTCCAATTTGCCGAGTACCCTGCTTTCCTGATATTCATATATTCACGAATAAGGAAGAATATTCATGAATATTCCAGTTTCATTCATGGTTACTATTCCAGTGTCAAAATTATTCATGAATAAGAAACATGAATTAACTGGAATATACATGAATTCTTAATAACTGTATGGAGACACCAAATAATAGTTCTTAAAATCTTAAGACACTTACTTAAATCAAGTTTCTTCCATTCTAAGATGTTTTTTTTTTTTTTTTGTTAAAACTTCAATTTATTAACATGAATAATCAGGAATAAACTTGAATATTTGGACTTAGAATTTTTGCATACATTACATGAATAAGGATGAATAATGAGGAATAAATTTTGGACTTAGAATATTTCATCATTGTGTGACAAACATGAATAAGCATGAGTAATGCTGCATGATAATGATTCAGAATTATTTGTTGCGAAATGCAATAATATTGATGAAAATTGATAAATAAAATTCGTTCTAGAACTTTTTATATTTGGACTTTTTTTTATGCCGAAGAAAATATTCCAGAGTTAAATGGCAAAAAAAAATCATGATTATCATTTTAGATGTTTTATTACTAGGTGATCTTCATAGAAAACATGAACGGTATTTAAAATGATAAATTAACCTCAAATTCTACACTAAAGTAAAGAGAAAACAACACATACATTTTGGATGCATTATTATCTTCTGTATTGTATGCCCTTAAGTACATAAATTTGGAATTTTTAAATATAAACTGTAACTGAAATACTGTTCATAAGTATTATCATACTTTTATCATTCACTTCAGAACTCCACGGCCATGCACATTTGGAACTCTTGCAACATATATTTTGTTTTCAACTTCCATGTAGAAGAGTTTTTCTTTCAGCTTATTTACTTTCAGTATGACTACATCAGTTGTTTTTTCAACACACATGATATGGTGTCCATCTACATAAAGAAATGTGTGCTGTGAAATATCTAGTCTCAACCCTAACACATACACATTATTTGTTACTCTGTTCAGTATAAATGATTGAATTTGAACAATATTGCAACCTTCACATAAAGCTACATAGGACACTTTGGCCTTCATTTTGGTATAATATTTTCCATAGAATTGTTCATTGTTAACTTCTACCCTTAATGCTGATCTCAGTACAGATATATTTGGTGAAGTACAAAAAGTGTTCACAAATTCACTAGTAGAATAATCAGGTAGTACAAAAGGTTTAACAGCCCCTGCAATGCTACAGTCATTCATTTCTTGGGTATTTTTCCATTTCTTTGAGAATCGCTTGTTCATATCTTTAAAAAAAGCTCCACATGATGTGTCTGGACAAATTGAAGTTGAGTGGACAATCATATGTGCCTCTTTCATTCCTAATATCTGTTTGGTAACATCCTTAGTTCCATGTGCAAATGATAAGATGTTTGCATTTGCAGATTTGAATCCAAAATAACTCCAAGCAAAAATAGGTCCCCAATGCTGCACATAAAACACTAAATGTTGACCTATGTTACTGACATTCAGGCCAGAACTCCCTTCTCCATACAATATTGCAAAGTCCTGATAAAATTTGGACAGAAGTTACTTAGCTTTCTGAAGATCTTGACTTGTAATGTTGTCACTTAATAAGATACAAATGCCCTCTGATAAAAGTGCAAGATGTTTCAAATACAGGTCTGGTAAGAAGCCCTTAAGACAATAATACAATAACCATGCTTGAAGTTCAGAAGCTTTGAAGTTTTGGTAGTTTTTCTCCAAATCTCTTGGTACTCGTTCAACAAAGTCAGGTGGTTTAATTGAAGTCATTCGTTTGGAGATTGCTTGGATATCTTTTCCAACAAAATATGGTTAGTTAGAATTCTTTGGTGACAAACATTTTTGCAATAAATGTTTTGTAACAGGAAAAGCATTGGTTGATATCTGTAAAAGAGGGCAAAAGATACCAGAGGGACAGTCAAACTCATAAATCTAAAATAAACTGTAATGTGATGGAAAACCCTAATTTTTGGGATTTTTTAAATCCCCCCGCCCCCACCCATGCAGCTTTGAAGAATTGAATGCCCCATTTAAATACTCCAAAAATTTCAAGCACAGGCTTTAATTTCCTCAATGTAGCCCCTTTAGATTAAAAATTACCAGTCCCCGAAAGGAAATTTTTGTTATATGACTTGTTCTCCAGCCTCAGGGGCGGATCCAGTCAATTTTATTAAAAGGGGGTTCCCAACCCAGGATAAAAGGGGGGGGTCCAACTATATGTCCCCATTCAAATGCCTTGATCGTCAAAAAAAAGGGGGGTTCCAACTCCCGGACCCCCCTACACCTGGATCTGCAACTGTTCTGTTGGATTTTTCAATTACCCTCCAAAAAAAAATCTGCTTTGGAAAAAACCCTTTTGATCCTCCAAAAATGTCACCCCCCTATTTCCTCCATGTAGACCTTAAATCACAAATTACCCGAGTCCCTCAAAGAGATTTTTTGTTTAAAGACTTGTCTTTTGTATCTGTACCAGATTTTCAATCTCTTTGACATCAATAATTAATATTGATAATGCATTTCTTTTGAAAAGCTGTAAAAAGTATACCAAAATTTTTAAGTCTCCCAAATTGTGTGTTAAAAATCTTTTTAACATTGTAATCTCAAGCACCTAAAAAAATAGAATTATCATTACATTATCCCCAATCCCAAATTTATAGATTTTTTTAAATACAATACAAATCGTTTAACAATATTAATTGACTTACCACATAGTTCCTCCATGATATTTTGTATTTGGAATCCTTAGTAACCACCTGCTGAATTGACATCTGGAATTAACTTCAATGTGTTCAGTCTCAGAATGGGGCCACACATAGGAAAAACTGCATATACTTTTTAATTGTGAAATAATGTTTATTGATATACTTTTTTCATTGAATCATTATTAAACCTTGAAACTACCAGTATGTTATATAAATTTTAAACATATTTTTTTTAACCTGTCTAGTAATATTCAATATAATGTATGACTTAAGAATTATAAACTAAGTTATGAGCCAAAACTAACCACAGCAGTGCCAAGAAAATTATGTCACAGAGATTCAAATATTGTTGGCACATTTTTTGAAAAAGTAGATTTTAAACATGTTATTGACAGAGGCAGAGGTTAAACAAAAAGCCAGTGAAAGAAAAGTTGTGATTAAGGAAAATGGCTCAGACATTATAGTTTTTTGGCATAACGACAAAGCTGTTGATGGTATTTTTGATGGACTGGATGAAGATTCTACAGAATTTATGTCGGTTGTACAAGTTAAATATGGCTATGTACAGCTGCTACTATATTATGTACAGCTGCTACTATATTTTGTCATCATATGGTAAGTTTTTTACTTTATTTTAAAACTGTTTTAAAATATCATGAATATTCAAGTGTTTTCATATGTACAAAGGTGTAAGATATTGAGTTGACCTGCATCTTTTTCCTGATCAATCAAAAAGGAAATTTAATATTTTCAAATATTTTAGACAATTTAGGGCCCTAACTCTGGATGTAAATTATACTTGCACAAGATATCTTTCATTAATTAAATTATTGTAAAAACTTATATGTATATAAAGACGTCATAATTTATATATTTGGACAAATTTTGGGGTCCCTGAGTCACTGATTTGGCGTGGGTGTTGGTTTTTTTTGGTGGGGGAGGGGTGGTGACTGATCCCAGATCCAGCTTATTGTTTTGTCAGATTCCTTACAGTACCTCTCTAATAATTACATAAATATTATGTACGTAACCATGTCACTTTCAGTATGTCATTTTGTTTACAATGAAATTTCATAGACGGATCCAGGGGTGGGGTTTGCTGGGGCCCTGACCCCCACTTTTGTTGGAAAAATTTGGTTGATTATATAGGGAATCACTGAAGCATGACTGGAGCAGGCCCCCCTTAGGTCAATCAGTGCCCCTCCCTTATAAAAAGTTCTGGAGCCGACACTGAATTTCAAAGTAAAATTAATTGGCAAAAAATTGTTCATTGGTCAATATTACCTAGGTATTAGAAGGATTTAGTTTATTTTAATTCATTACGTAACCATGTTATTAAACACCAAGATGGAAAAAAAAGACATGATAATCTAGTATACAAATATTTTAATTAAATATCTTATAACATGTTATTAAACAACTTATAATGATCTTATCAATTTTTTCCAAAGGCCTGAATTATTAAGCTGACATAATGCAGTAAGGGGTACTACTAATGTACAAGTGATTTTTATTTACTTTAAGATTGATTGATTGATTGATTGTTGTTTGCTTTACGCCGCATTAACACAGAAAGGCTATATCGCGGCGAGAGCTAATTCGAATATTATAACAGTTTAAGGTATATTTTTAAAATCAGACAAAAGGTCTTTCAATAAACTAAAATTCTAGACTAAAGCAAATAGATTATTTACAAATAAAAATCAACACTAAGATAATGTGATAAAATGAAAATCGTTTTAAATATAACAACATTTTTTATATTTTATAATATATTCCAATTTCTTTTAAGAATGAAACAATATTTGTAAATGGAACATTATTAAATAAATCATACATATTATTGACATTGAAATGCTTCTTACGAATATCAGCAAAGTCAATACAATTAATTAAAACATGTTTAATAGTATACTTGCAGTTGCAAGGTACACATTGTGGTTCTTCTTCATTTTTTAAAAGATACTCGTGTGTCACTCTAGTATGACCAATTCGGCATCTGGAAATAACACACTGATCTTTTCTGCACATTAAATTATTAAAAGGTTTACCTAAATTAGGTTTAATTTCATGTAATTTGTTACCATCTCTCTTACTCCATTCATTTTCAAAATATTAAAACATATTCTCTAATATTAGATTTAAAATCGGTATATGGTATATCACAGTTAGATAAAGTGTCACCCAGGGCATTCTTTGCCTCAAGGTCTACAGCTGTGTTTCCATGGATTCCAACATGACTCGGCACCCATAGAAATATTATTTCTTTAAGAAGAATTTTTAAATTCCTCATTACATATAAAATTTTGAGAATTGTTGGGTTTTTAATTTTAGTATTTTGTATAGCTTGTAAGCATGAAAGTGAATCAGAACATATAATAAATTTGGATCTATCTGAAGAAGCAATAAATTTCAAAGCCAAAATTATTGCTTCTGCTTCAGCAGTAAAGATGGATGCAGCTTTACTTTAAGAAATAAATATTAATATACTTATATAAGTAAATTTGTAAAGGGGCATAACCCTAGAACGGTAATCAAAGTGCTTGTAAGCACTGAATGGTAAAGATTGCTTTATCTTATCAGTAGGAATAAAATTGAATATTGCATTGTATAAAGCATTGGTTGTAGTTGATTCAACTACCATTATGCACAAAGAAGGATAACTCCAATTTTCAAAGAAGACTTTTAAAATATTTTTAGAAATGAAGTGTAAAAGTTGCTTTAATTTATCAGTGGAAGGCAAAATTAAACATTGCATTGTATAAAGCATTGATTGTAGTTGATTCAACTATAATCATGGACAAAGGAAAATAACTCCAATTTTAAAAATGACTTGAAATTAGAAAAAAAAAATTAGAAAAATTTAACAATTTTTCCATTTATAAAGGGCATAACTCTAGAAAAGTAAAAGTGACGGCAACAAAATTCAAACTTGATCTGTATATTGTGGTAATAAGCATTGTGTGTAAGTTTCATAACATTTGGTTGAGGCAAACTTAAGTTAGATTGATTGATTGATTGTTGTTTGTTTTAGAAAGGCTATATCGCGGCGAGAGCTAATTCGAATATTATAACAATTTAAGGTATATTTTTAAAATCAGACAAGAGGTCTTTTAATAAACTAAAATTCAAGACTAAAGCAAATTGATTATTTACAAATAAAAATCAACACTAAGCTACGTGATAAAAATTAAAATCGTTTTAAATATAACAACATTTTTTATATTTTATAATATATTCCAATTTCTTTTAAGAATGAAACAATATTTGTAAATGGAATATTAAATAAATCATACATATTAATGACATCGAAATGCTTCTTACGAAAATCAGCAAAGTCAATACAATTAATTAAAACATGTTTAATAGTATACTTGCAGTTGCAAGGTACACATTGTGGTTCATCTTCATTTTTTAAAAGATACTCGTGTGTCACTCTAGTATGACCAATTCGGCATCTAGAAATTACACATTGATCTTTTCTGCACATAATATTATTAAAGGGTTTATACGGAGGAATTTTGTTTTTATGTTTTGCAAAAATTTCTTCATAAATTGGATTAAAAACACAGCTGTAGGCAGGATTATCTGAATAGGCTTTTAGTTTGACAGCATGTTGAAGTCCAAGCTTCAAACGTCTGTTAGAAAGTGAATGCTCATCAGCCACTACATACAGACTCTCAACTGGTGAGGTTTTAAAGGCGCCAAGACAGAGACGCAAACCTTGGTGATGCACAGCATCGAGGATCTGTATGTAGGACTGCCGGGCAGAGCCATACACTATAGAGCCATAATCTAGTTTGGATCTTACTATAGATCTATATAAATTAAGTAAAATGTTGCGATCAGCACCCCAGTCGGTGCTGCCGACAACTTTTAAAATATCTAATGCTTTTAAACATCTTGATTTTAACATTTTGTTCTATTGTTATTCATATTTTGCCTCTATAACATATTAAGAAATCATCAACGTACAATGAGCCTTCAATATTACTTTTTAAAACTTCAACAAGGCTGTTAATTTTAAGACTAAATAATGTCACAGATAAAATACTCCCCTGAGGGACACCCATCTCTTGATCATATAGATCAGACATGGTTGAATTAACTCTAACATTAAATTGTCTGTTAGAGAGAAAATTAGAAATAAAATTTGGCATATTGCCTTTCAACCCCATATCAAAAAGATCTTTTAAAATACCATACTTCCACGTAGTGTCATAAGCTTTTTCAAGATCGAAAAAGATCGACACCACATGGTCATTTTTCGCAAAACCATAACGGACAAATGATTCGAATCGGACACGATGATCAAGAGTACTGCGGCCCTGCCGGAATCCGCACTGGATATTGGCTAATAGCCCATTTGATTCCAAGAACCAAACAAGTCGATCATTGACCATCCGTTCGAGTGTTTTACAGACACAACTGGTAAGAGCAATTGGCCGATAATTAATAGGATCCGTGTTGTCTTTACTTGGTTTTGGAATAGGCACGACGGTTGCAAGCTTCCAGATTGATGGTAAATCACCAGATTCCCAGATGTTATTCATAGTCTGCAAGAGAGCTTCCAGAGAGGAATCTGGCAAGTGTTTTAACAGTTGATAATGGATGTTATCAGGCCCACAAGCTGTGTCATGGGCTTTAGAAAGAGATGTTTTAAGTTCTTCCAAAGAGAAAAGTTTATTATAATTTTCACCATTTTTTTATTTAAAGTTAAGCTTAATTTTTTCTTTTTTTTCTTTAACCTTTTTAAAATCTTCTTTGTAGTTGTTAGAAGAAGAAGATTTCGCAAAAGTTTCACCAAGCTTGTTGGCAATATCTTTTTCAGATGTTAATAATGAATTGCCGTCTTTCAAATGTTTAACAGTGGCTTTAGAATTTTTACCTTTTATTTTTTGTATCATGTTCCATACTTTTGTCATCGGAGTGGGAGATGTTATCCCCGAGACAAATGTCTTCCAAGACGTTCGTCGTGCTTGCCTGCAAGTCTGCCGTGCCTTAGCGCGAAAAATACGGAAATTACCCAAGTTTTCCGCTGTAGGATGTTGAACCGTCTTTCAGATTTTTTACGGTCACCTATGGCTTGATCACAGGCGTCATCAAACCATGGTTTGCTGGGATGTTTCGGATTTGCCGAGGTCTTAGGTATTGTTTTGTCAGCAATTGATGTTAAAACTGTATTAAAAGTTAAAATTGGATCTTCAACAGCTTCAAACATCTTCGACTGTAATTCCTCTCTGCAAAGAGTTTCAGACAAAGGGCAATCAGCCATGTCAAGTTTCCAACGAGGGACTCTTTGTTGAGCTGAAGTAAAAAGATGTTCAAGAATTAGTGGAAAGTGGTCACTTCCACAAAGATCACCATGTACACATCTAGTAGAAGAGAAGGATCGCATATAGTTAAATCAATAGAAGAATAAGTATCGGATCCATCATTAAAAATACACAAGCCTTCTACAATTTTGCCTTTATCATTCAAAGATTTGCTACCCCACATTGGATTATGGGCATTGAAATCCCCCATCAGAATATAAGATGAGGGTAACTGGTCAGTTAAATTTTTAAGTTTTGCTTTATCAATTACAGAATGAGGAGGAATATAAATTGAGCATAAAGTAATTGTTTTATCCAAGGATAAACGAACAGCAACTGCTTGTAGATCTTGTGGTGAGTTGGACCGTACTATGAATGACGTTGTCCTTCACAAGAATTGTTGATCCTCCAGCAGCACGTTCATCTTCCTTAGAAAAAGTACTATACATGGTATATCCTTTTAAAGATATATTATTACTTTCTTTTAAGTGGGTTTCCTGAAGACAAAATATAACCGGTGATAAAGACTGAACTAAAAGTGTTAACTGAAGAAGATTTGTTTTAAGACCTCGGCAATTCCATTGAATTATATTGGTCATGAATGAGGAGAAGGGCGAATGTGATCAAGTTTGCCAGCATTTTTCCTTCGATCATCCTGTGACTGTGACCTTTCAGTTGGAACAGTGCTTTCATAGTCCATTTGGGAGTCGTCTAACACTTCAAACCTATTTTGTGTGTTAAGTCCTTTCTGTTTTGGACTCCGCTGTACTGATGGTGTTTTACCACCTCGACCACTAAAACGGGATCTTCTTTCACATTTCTGTGAGGATGATCTTGGTGGATGTTTAGCGTCTATCTCCACGCTCATATCACGGAGAGGAGACGGTGGTCTATTTGCATTATTAGTTGTCAATTTTTTTTGATGACTTATTTGTAGACGAGTGATTAGGTGGCGTTTTAGAAGATGAGCGACTAGGTGACGTTTTGGTAGACGAGTGAGTCGTTGGAGTTGTTGAGGACGAGGGAACATCAACGTCAATGAGATCGCCCCAGATAGCTACATTCCAACTGCTCGATTTTTCTTCATTAGGTTTAACATTTACCTTTGCTTTTGGTGATGACTTTGAACTCTGTCAAGAAGATTGGGTTGACTGCGATACGGTTTTAAAAGTGTTTGATTTTCTTGGAATTATTATTTTGTCTGAAGGTTCAGCTACAACCGGTAACATCGTAAAGTTTTCAGCATCAATTGGCCAGTTCATTCGAGTCTGTGTTGATTCATGACTGTATGAGCGGCCAACTTTGCTGGCGTACGATGGTTTGTTCGAAACAAGGAGATCATTCGAAACAGAAGCTATCTGTTTAGCTTCTTGGTAACTGATGTTTCTTTCTGTTTTAATTTTAATAATATTTTTTTCTTTCAGGTAAACAGGGCAGTCCCTAGATGATGAAAAATGGGATTCACCACAGTTTACGCACTTTGAAGATTCAGAGCTACATGCTGTTCCCTCGTGTCCTTCGCCAGAACACTTGAAGCATCTCTGCGTACCACGACATTGTTTGGTGCCATGACCAAACTTTTGACAAGTGAAGCAGCGAATTGGGTTAGGGATAAACATGTCAACTCTTATTCCGAAGCAACCTAAAGTAATAGAGGAAGGAGGAGTTGGAGTTCTAAAGGTCAGAAGATACGTATTTAATTTTATAACAGTTCCATTCTGTTTCATTTGAAATCTTACAACATCAGTTACACCTTGGCTGGAAAGTTCCTCACATATTTCTTCTACGGTAAGGTCACCAAGGTATTGACTTCTGTCTCGAATGATCCCCTTACAGCTGTTCAAACTGTTCAAACTGTTGTGAGGAGAGGCAGAAACAGGAAAGTTTGTTGTTTTCATTGTCAGCAAATTTGTTGATTGACTTTTGTTGGAACATTCAACCAACAAATTGCCCGATCTCATTTTTGAAACTTTTTTTACAGTGCCAGCAACGCTTTGAATTTGTTTGTGAATCACAAAGGGAGATATTTTGGAAATTGGTTTTTCATCTGTTCCTTTTATTACAATAAATCTAGGCCAACTGTCATCTTCCTGACAGAGCACTGAATCATCACATTTTCTTTTTTTATGTATTAAAGCTGATTTAGAGGGTTGGTTTTGTTGTGCCATATGAAAGGAGAAAGATTCACCATTCTTGTCATCCACCCACCTCGGAGTGCCTACAAGGGCGATGCTGTGTTTCCGTGGCGAGCCGGGGTCAAGTGCTAATGCTGAAAACGAGCTCCAAATATAACATGTATAGTGTAGCTGGTCCCCAAAATTAGCACCCAAGATCCACTGCGAAAAGCACCAGATGTTCCAAGAATAGTATACTCAAGCAGAGCGTATCCATCAAGCGAAATAGAAAGCGTACCACTTGATTGACCCATGAGCCATCGCCTTCTTCAGTTATCCAAAATATAAAATAGCTTAATTTAAAACACATGTTTATAAAATGAAAATTGTTACAAGAAAGCTTATTGTTGAGGATTAACTGAAGGGCTCGACATGACCAGCCGATTGATCGAACCGGGTCCATCCGACCTCCCGTTTAGATGATATCGAAGCCAAAGCAGCTTATTGGACTTTAGTCTCGTCCGTCCGGGTATTTTCTGACCGTAAGGAGTCTGGCTACAGCCCTCATCCGCAAGGATCTCGTCAACCACCGACACGGGTAGCAACCCACGGCCAACGGGTTGGAGAGCCTATTTTATTCAAAACATCGGGCAACTCGTACGATGTTCAGATCACTTTAGTCTGGTCTCTACCTGTCCAGCATGGGTAACCCTACAAGGAGACGGAGCTCCAGCTGGCATAGCTCTTGGGGTCACAGAGACACGCAAGCCCCCGGACCACGGCAAGGATAGCGATCCACCAGGGGGAACTTAAGTTAGAGAACGGAAACTAAAAATTTAGCAATTTTTCCATTTGTAAAGGAGCATAACTCTAGAACGGTAAGAGTAACGCCACCAAAATTCATACTTGATCTGTATTTAGTGGTAATAAGCATTGTGTATAAGTTTCATAACATTTGGTTGAGGCAAACTAAAGTTAGAGAACGGAAACCAATTTTGGGACGTACGGACGGACGGACGGCGGGGGCATAAACATTAGCAGGGTCATAAATCCAGGCTACTGTAAAAAGAGCACAGGAGTGGCTCAGTATTTCAGAATGGTCATGCCATAGTTTTAAGTGTCTTGTCCTCTCCATCTGTTTAAGTCGTTCAATTGAAAGGTCAAGTGTTCTGGGACATGGCTCTCCTAATCTCTCAAATCTTGCTGTTACTTCGTCCTTGGTTAATTCATTGTATTGTTCGTCAGTAAATATTCTTAATATTCCTAGGTCTTGAAATCCTTTAATCTCTTTCTCTCTTATGTCTTCTAATTTTAATTTCCTTCCATAAACCTGTTGTTTTCTGTCAAGGTGCCGTCTGGGGAAATGAGGTCTTTCTTAAAGGTTTTAGGAGCAACCGGCATTCCTATGTTTATTTCTCCAGTTCTAGTTCTTGTTTGTACATCGGTATGTATTTTATGAGCTGTACGAGGTGTTGGTACAGAGACCCGGCTTTTCCCAATTCTTTTAATACTTCTTCTTACTCTTCTTTTAAAATCTCTTCCACTTATTCTGGTATGCTTATTAAATTGAAATACGCGTACTCCTTTAGACCTAGCAAATTCCATTAACACCTGTCCGCCATTTAATGGAACTCTGTTGTTTATCTTTAGATCATATTTCTTAGCTAATCGGGACCAGGTGACAATAGACCCAGGTTCTTTTGACTTAATTTCTTGGAGAAAAGCATCACGATCAAAGGAGTACTTGTGAAAATCTGATCGGTTTTAGGCGATGTTTCTGCTCTTGTTGTACTCTTCTTTCTACGTTTGAAATGAAAAATGTTGCTTTGCGCTCGCGTTCGTATTCAGAATAGGACTTTCCAGATGCTAGAAAATTATCGGTATCATTTGCACAAATTTGCTGTAAAATTTCTTTTCGGCTGGCTGATTGTTGCTTTTCCTTAGTGGTCTTTTCTCTGTCGGGTGGGGAAAGGTTTAGAGTTTTGCCAACAGCTTCTGTAAAATTTATTTTCAATTTATTTTCCAGGATGTGTTTCAAGGTAGTAAGAACCTGTTCAACTGCTTTCTTTCCTTCTTTCTTTGCATTGGTTTTATTTCCTGATGTTCTAGGAGAAACATTGTTGGCTACTTGTTCACAAAGGCTTTTGAGTTGGAGGTTTTCTTTGGGAACTGACTTATGGATCGAGGATTTATCTAAATGGGTTGTATTACATGGATTGCAGTTAGTTAGTTGATGTTTCTTCTTCTCAATTTCTGACAGTCTTGTCCAGCTGTAGATGGACAAATTTTGGTAAAACTCCTGTCGTTGTCCGTCTTTATTGTCATGTTGCCAGTACTTTGGGCTTGTTAGATAAGATTGGATCCTAGTTATTCTTTTCTCCATAGTTTTATAATCGATTTGCATCTTAGGGTAGTTTCTCATGAAATTGGTGTAATTTTCATGGCGGGTTCTCAAGGTTAAAGATGTGTTAAAAGATGGTGGTGGGTTCTCTATGTTGGTTTTGTCAGGATTGTTCCACCAGTTTATTGCTGAAGTATATTTTGTGCATCTCGAAAGGATAACTTTAGCGAAGTTGCAGAAGTTCATGCTTATTTCTGAAAAATGGTGATGCTATGTTGATATTTTTTATGGACTTTTGTTTTTTATATGCTTAGAGAAGTTGTGAAAAGATGCTGAGAGGATAAAGACCTCTTTGATTTTGAAAGAGTTCATAACAATTGGTCTATATCTTTAATGAAATGTTCAATTTTTGAGTGTAGATTGTAATTCATATGTAAGACTTTTCATGTTAATATAGAAAATTGTGTATTTTATCATATTTTCTGCTGTATTTAAAAAAAGTGGAATATTTTTGTTTCATTTCATTTTTTAAACTTTCGCCACATAAGGGGAAATAACTCCGATAAAGTAACTTTTATAATGAAATGTGTTATGAATGTTCTGTGACCCCATTTTTTTCTTTTTCTAATCTGATAGCTTATTATGAGAGCTATCTTCTCATATTTAATTTTATCGTTAAGTTTTCTTTATATCACACAAAATTGGGGTTTTCAGGCTTCAATACAAAATCTGACAATTTTGCACTACCTGTAGTGTAAAAAAAATCCCTGGTGACCCATACTTTTTATTATATTTTTTAAAAAATGCATGTCAAAAGCTACATTTTCACAAATTATTAAAATATTCTATGGATTTCTAAGCTAATTTTTAATTTTTAATTTTGTATATTTAGATTTATATTTTTATTCATGTGATGTTTGAAACTTGACCAATGAAATGAATTGTTGCTAATGAAAACTCTGAATTGATGTATGCTGGTCAGATATTATATTTAATTTTGATGTATTGAATTATGATTATCAATTCATGGATCTTTTTTATCATGTTTACAGAGATAAGAATAAGCCAAAATTCCACAGAAAATTATCTCTTAGACTTACACACAATGCTTATTACCACAAAACTCAGATCAAGTTCAAATTCGGGTAGCGTCACTTTTACCGTTCTTCAGTTATGTCCCTTTATAACTATATGATATGCAAGCGGGGACATCATCTGTGTCCACATGTGGACACTATCCACATTTATTTTTATTATACTATGAAGTATACGATGTTGAATATCATATTGTGTTCATACACCTTTTAAGGTAGATCTCTAATGAGATGTGGACATTTTGTGAGAAGAATGCAATTCAGTTATTAAATATAAAAAAGAAAATATGGTATGATTGCTAATGAGACAAGTCTCCACAAGAGAACAAATGATACAGAAATTAACAACTATATTTCTTTTATCAAAGTATTTTACAAATGTAGAATTTTTATGTGATTCAATTTTATTTGACAACTTTTCCATGAAAGGAAGATAACTCAGATAATGTAACTTTTAGTAAAAAATCTGTTATGAATAAACCTATTTTGTTTTGAAGGAAGAAAATTAGTCCCATGACCATTACTAATTTTTTTTAATTAATTTTCTGAAGTCACATTTAAAGAGCTGTCATCTCATATATTATCTTGAACATTTGTAGTTTAATTCTCTTTCTATTTCACACAAAATTGGGTTTTCCATGTATAATTTATACAAAACCTGGCAATATTTTGAAAAAAAAAAAAATAGATAATCTAAACTACATTTTGGCACATAGTTAAAAAAATCTATAATTTATTTCAACCCATCATCTAACTTAAATGTTGGATTGCTGTTATTGAATTGGACAACTGTAATTACCAGAAAACAGGTGGGGATATTAAAGCTATGTTTAGTTATTGGGTTATATGTTATTTAGATTTTAAATTGTTTAATAATATGAAAGACAATTTGGATAAGAACAAGATTTATCTTTTGGTATATATATGGATTATCCATACCAACTTGACTCATTTGAGATTGCATAAATATATTCAATTAGCTGAAACTGACCGTTTTCAGTAGAAGACTTTAAATTTAATTTTCTTTTTTTGTAATTTTAGTAATTTTATCTGTATGTAATTTGGATATATATATAGTAATTTCTTTGAAAATAAACTGTTTTTTTTTAATGTCGCGTTCTATTTGTGGTCTTTCACTGACAGTTCATGCTGAATAAATATGCACTTTGATTACTTCTGCATTCATCAGATTGTGATATTTTTGGGTCAATATTCCAGTCTGGACCATTAGCCACTAGTCTGATGCCCAAGACTAGTAGTAGTAAATATTGATGCGGACTAGTGAAAATTTTCAAAATTTTATATAGTCCTATATGAACAAGTTTTGATATTAAGTTTCTGGATTAGTAGATGTAAAAGTTTTTGGCGCAGAGTCATATTATGCATTGCCTCAGGTTGACCTTTAGTCTAATTTGGCTTAACTTTTGGATGATCTGATACCTAATAAATTTGCTGGTTCTGACAGGTCATATTCATTAACATATACAAGAGGATTTCAAAATGAAGATTAATAGAAAACAGTCCAGAATAAAGCGCAAAAATAGATTTTGAGTAGAGAAAAATAGTATTCAAATTAAGAATAAGGAAATATTTGATCCCCATCCAGACCATCATATACAAGTCGATATGACTAAACAGAAATGTTTTATATAGTGTCCTTTCCAGGTGGTTATATATATTAAAGAGAACTTTGCATAAGAAATGCTCCCAGGACAAAAAGCTTGGCCTTCTGATTTCATTTCTTTAAAACTGCTTTTAGACTGAAATGTATGGTTTGCCACTTTTGGTTAATTGAGATGTAACAATACTTGTAGTTATAGATGAGATATACGATCACAAAATTCTGAACAGAAGACTGGAGAGTTGCCTTGTAAATTCTACTATACAAGGGTATGCCTATAGATAAGAGAAAGAAACACACATGCAATAATACTAAATCCAGAAGTATATATACATGTATTTTGCTTTTTAAGGTTTTAAATTTGCTCTGGTGAACTACATCAGACATTGTGGAATATAAATTGTAATTAGGGAAGACTTGATTTGGATGTACACATAGGTTTTCTTGTTATTTTTAAAGGTCGTTTTTTTCTCCATTAGATCCATACCTTGTATAAGGAGAGAGCTGAAAATAGCAATCCACACGAAGAGTTTAAGATTTGAAAGTTGATTTTTGATACAAAGAAAGTTATTTTATATTGTTGATATCAAATTCAATTGATAATGATGCTGTAAACGTAATGGAAAACTTTTGCCCTTTAGAATCAAAATGGATGCTTCTTCTTGCAGAGATTGCTGTTGAATTATCTCAAGACAGAAATAAAAAAAAGTAAAAGCGTTTTTTTTTATTGGTTTCAAATCTTGTTATCTAACCATATGTTCCTTTATTAAATGAAATTATGTATTTGTGGTAAACGTTCCTTTATCTATTGCAGAAATTACGTGAATGGAACAGAAGCTCTGATCTTTATTCAATTTTTAAAATTTTTATTTCTTAATTTCACTTTGCAGAATCTTAATGCAAAGTAGAAAGAACTGAAATACGATGATTTCCAAGTATTTTTTCTAGTTTTAGCTTTGCATTTTTAAATTCCTTATACATCGATCAAGATGCAGTAATATATCTTGCTGGAGATATCTTTTATGGCTTATTTTCTATTTGAAAACACTTTTATGTGTCTAGTATTGACATTTTAACAAAAATCATTTATTGGGATAGTCAAGTTGCATATATTTTGCTTATGTGTACGATTTTGAGCATCTAGAGTGTATTTCGTGTTTCCTATTTTTGTTATTAATAAAATTACCATTTAGATTTTTTTCCAGAAATATTAAAGCAATACAATTCATTTTCGTTTATTTTTGTGACCCTGAAAAATATACAAATCTATCATAAAAAGTGAATTGCAGCGTTTCCTTAAGTCAATGACCTTGGACAAGTTCTAAAAAGTAAACAAAACAGCATTTCTTCACAGTTCTCAACAATATTATATTTATACACGTACATAAAACAGAATCAGCAATCAGATTTAGTCGAAAGAAAGCTTTTGAAATCACGAATATGGCAGAGCAAGGTAAATGAAACTGGGTATCTTATTTGTTGGCAATAACAACATGGGATCATGATTAATGGTTAAAAAAAGGTGGGGGGTTGACTTCCCTAAAAGAACATAGACTTAGATGGAATATCAATCATTGTAAAAGAAAAGTAATATTTTGACCTGACGTTAGACACAAAATAAACAAAAAAAAAACCCAAGATTTGGGCAACAATTAATCGATCTTTGTATATAATTGTGCACTCGCAAGACCCACGAGACCTAGCAATATGAACAAGCTGTCTCCTTAACATAAATGTAAAATATTAGAAGATGTGGTAGGAATGCCAATGAGACAACTATACGGTTCAAATAAAGTGGGTGTTAGAAATTATATATACGCCACCGTACAATTTAAAACAAAACATACCGTATAGTTTGATAAACAATTACCTCAGACAATTACAAGGTCGCGTAAAAATTTGAAACCAATTCAAATGAGAAAACTAACGGCATAATTTATAGTAAAACTATGTTGCGAAAAACAAACACGAACCAAATCGCTTATGGATATTATCGTGCACTCATAAAACTTAAGAGATCAAGCATGTTTGCAAGCTTCTTCCTGAACATAAATGTTAATATGGAGTTGTGGTATGAATGCCAATGAGACTACTATTTTCCGAAACATAACGTATAATTTGATATACAAATCCGCAAAAATTTGAAAGTGTTGCGAAAAACGAACACGAACCAAACGTTGAATTTCCATCTTCTCTCTGTGATATATAAATATTTCTCTTATGGTTGTGACTGTTAAGTGATGTATGAACCAATAAACAAAAAAATTTACGTCTTCGACAATGAGCAAAAATATGGTGGTAGAATGAGGCCATAAAAATTTTTTTTTTGTAATTTCCAACGTCATACTATCCTGTTCTTGTTCCTGCATTCAGAAAATCTAGCACGAGAGCAAGTTTTCTCCGGCCTTAAAAAATATATAAAATAAAGAGATGTAGTAATGGCGGTATAATTGTCAATGAGATAACTATCTTCCAGAGTTCAACTGAAGTGGATGCTAGTATTTATAGGTCACCGTATGGCCTTCAACAATGCAAACATCCAATATATACTTTCGGCCCTCGATACTGATATTGGTTCCTCGTGGTGATACAGCATGCGATACGGATTTTTCCATGTATAATTCTATATATGTATAAGTACTCTAAATATAAGTAAAACAATGTTAAATCTGCAAATTCGCGGAAGCAAATTCCTACTCTTCCCTTGCCGGGATTCGACCTCCTGCTATTGGGATATCGAGATAGCAACGCCTGCACTAAACGCTGTAGATCACTCTGCCACCTAGTCTGAACATGGGTTCGGGATTGATACGATAGTTATCTGTTTTAAAAGTACATCTACACACATAGATAATACAACAGCAACTTATAGACATAAATTAGACTTACACACAAAGGAACATTACTAGAGGCCATATATACTATGACCTATAGTTGTTTACTTCATTAGCTATCGGCATTTAGTCTCTGGTGGAGTTGTCTCATGGCCAATTATACCACATTCCCTTATTTTTATATATGAATAAAAGGCGGGGGCTGGTAAAACCAGCCTGAAAAGTATATATGCGCTATGGGTTTCATTAACACAACAGTATGAGTAATTAGAACATGACTTAGGGTCAATGACAAATAATCTAATGGAAATGTTGGCTACTTTGATGCTATGTTGATATTTTTATGGACTTTTGTTTTTATATGCTTAGAGAAGTTGTGAAAAGATGCTGAGAGGATAAAGACCTCTTTGATTTTGAAAGAGTTCATAACAATTGGTCTATATCTTTAATGAAATGTTCAATTATTGAGTGTAGATTGTAATTCATATGTAAGACTTTTCATGTTAATATAGAAAATTGTGTATTTTATCATATTTTCTGCTGTATTTAAAAAAAGTGGAATATTTTTGTTTCATTTCATTTTTTAAACTTTCGCCACATAAGGGGAAATAACTCCGATAAAGTAACTTTTATAATGAAATGTGTTATGAATGTTCTGTGACCCCATTTTTTCTTTTTCTAATCTGATAGCTTATTATGAGAGCTATCTTCTCATATTTAATTTTATCGTTCAGTTTTCTTTATATCACACAAAATTGGGGTTTTCAGGCTTCAATACAAAATCTGACAATTTTGCACTACCTGTAGTGTAAAAAAAATCCCTGGTGACCCACACTTTTTATTATATTTTTTTAAAAATGCATGTCAAAAGCTACATTTTCACAAATTATTAAAATATTCTATGGATTTCTAAGCTAATTTTTAATATTTAATTTTGTATATTTAGATTTATAATTTTATTCATGTGATGTTTGAAACTTGACCAATGAAATGAATTGTTGCTAATGAAAACTTTGAATTGATGTATGCTGGTCAGATATTATATTTAATTTTGATGTATTGAATTATGATTATCAATTCATGGATCTTTTTTATCATGTTTACAGAGATAAGAATAAGCCAAAATTCCACAGAAAATTATCTCTTAGACTTACACACAATGCTTATTACCACAAAACTCAGATCAAGTTCAAATTCGGGTAGCGTCACTTTTACCGTTCTTCAGTTATGTCCCTTTATAACTATATGATATGCAAGCGGGGGCATCATCAGTGTCCACATGTGGACACTATCCACATTTATTTTTTATTATAATATGAAGTATACGATGTTGAATATCATATTGTGTTCATACACCTTTTAAGGTAGATCTCTAATGAGATGTGGACATTTTGTGAGAAGAATGCAATTCAGTTATTAAATATAAAAAAGAAAATATTGTATGATTGCTAATGAGACAAGTCTACACAAGAGAACAAATGATACAGAAATTAACAACTATATGTCTTTTATCAAAGTATTTTACAAATGTAGAATTTTTTTATGTGATTCAATTTTATTTTGACAACTTTTCCATGAAAGGGAAGATAACTCAGATAATGTAACTTTTAGTAAAAAAATCTGTTATGAATAAACCTATTTTGTTTTGAAGGAAGAAAATTAGTCCCATGACCATTACTAATTTTTTTTTAATTAATTTTCTGAAGTCACATTTAAAGAGCTGTCATCTCATATATTATCTTGAACATTTGTAGTTTAATTCTCTTTCTATTTCACACAAAATTGGGTTTTCCCATGTATAATTTATACAAAACCTGGCAATATTTTGAAAAATAAAAAAATAGATAATCTAAACTACATTTTGGCACATATTTAAAAAAAAATCTATAATTTATTTCAACCCATCATCTTACTTAAATGTTGGATTGCTGTTATTGAATTGGACAACTGTAATTACCAGAAAACAGGTGGGGGATATTAAAGCTATGTTTAGTTATTGGGTTATATGTTATTTAGATTTTAAATTGTTTAATAATATCAAAGACAATTTGGATAAGAACAAGATTTATCTTTTGGTATATATATGGATTATCCATACCAACTTGACTCATTTGAGATTGCATAAATATATTCAATTAGCTGAAACTGACCGTTTTCAGTAGAAGACTTTAAATTTAATTTTCTTTTTTGTAATTTCAGTAATTTTATCTGTATGTAATTTGGATATATATATAGTAATTTCTTTGAAAATAAACTGTTTTTTTTTTAATGTCGCGTTCTATTTGTGGTCTTTCACTGACAGTTCATGCTGAATAAATATGCACTTTGATTACTTCTGCATTCATCAGATTGTGATATCTTTGGGTCAATATTCCAGTCTGGACCATTAGCCACTAGTCTGATGCCCAAGACTAGTAGTAGTAAATATTGATCCGGACTAGTGAAAATTTTCAAAATTTTATATAGTCCTATATGAACAAGTTTTGATATTAAGTTTCTGGACTAGTAGATGTAAAAGTTTTTGGCGCAGACTCATATTATGCATTGCCTCAGGTTGACCTTTAGTCTAATTTGGCTTAACTTTTTGGATGATCTGATACCTAATAAATTTGCTGGTTCTGACTGGTCATATTCATTAACATATACAAGAGGATGTGGATTTCAAAATGAAGATTAATAGAAAACAGTCCAGAATAAAGCGCAAAAATAGATTTTGAGTAGAGAAAAATAGTATTCAAATTAAGAATAAGGAAATATTTGATCCCCATCCAGACCATCATATACAAGTCGATATGACTAAACAGAAATGTTTTATATAGTGTACTTTCCAGGTGGTTATATATATTAAAGAGAACTTTGCATAAGAAATGCTCCAAGGACAAAAAGCTTGGCCTTCTGATTTCATTTCTTTAAAACTGCTTTTAGACTGAAATGTATGGTTTGCCACTTTTGGTTAATTGAGATGTAACAATACTTGTAGTTATAGATGAGATATACGATCACAAAATTCTGAACAGAAGACTGGAGAGTTGCCTTGTAAATTCTACTATACAAGGGTATGCCTATAGATAAGAGAAAGAAACACACATGCAATAATACTAAATCCAGAAGTATATATACATGTATTTTGCTTTTTAAGGTTTTAAATTTACTCTGGTGAACTACATCAGACATTGTGGAATATAAATTGTAATTAGGGAAGACTTGATTTGGATGTACACATAGGTTTTCTTGTTATTTTTAAAGGTCGTTTTTTTTTCTCCATCAGATCCATACCTTGTATAAGGAGAGAGCTGAAAATAGCAATCCACACGAAGAGTTTAAGATTTGAAAGTTGATTTTTGATACAAAGAAAGTTATTTTATATTGTTGATATCAAATTCAATTGATAATGATGCTGTAAACGTAATGGAAAACTTTTGCCCTTTAGAATCAAAATGGATGCTTCTTCTTGCAGAGATTGCTGTTGAATTATCTCAAGACAGAAATAAAAAAAAAGTAAAAGCGTTTTTTTTATTGGTTTCAAATCTTGTTATCTAACCATATGTTCCTTTATTAAATGAAATTATGTATTTGTGGTAAACGTTCCTTTATCTATTGCAGAAATTACGTGAATGGAACAGAAGCTCTGATCTTTATTCAATTTTTAAAATTTTTATTTCTTAATTTCACCTTGCAGAATCTTAATGCAAAGTAGAAAGAACTGAAATACGATGATTTCCAAGTTTTTTTTTCTAGTTTTAGCTTTGCCTTTTTTAAATTCCCTTATACATCGATCAAGATGCAGTAATATATATTGCTGGAGATATCTTGTATGGCTTATTTTCTATTTGAAAACACTTTTATGTGTCTAGTATTGACATTTTAACAAAAATCATTTACTGGGATAGTCAAGTTGCATATATTTTGCTTATGTGTACGATTTTGAGCATCTAGAGTGTATTTCGTGTTTCCTATTTTTGTTTTTAATAAAATTACCATTTAGATTTTTTTCCAGAAATATTAAAGCAATACAATTCATTTTCGTTTATTTTTGTGACCCTGAAAAATATACAAATCTATCATAAAAAGTGAATTGCAGCGTTTCCTTAAGTCAATGACCTTGGACAAGTTCTAAAAAGTAAACAAAACAGCATTTCTTCACAGTTCTCAACAATATTATATTTATACACGTACATAAAACAGAATCAGCAATCAGATTTAGTCGAAAGAAAGCTTTTGAAATCACGAATATGGCAGAGCAAGGTAAATGAAACTGGGTATCTTATTTGTTGGCAATAACAACATGGGATCATGATTAATGGTTAAAAAAGGGGGTTGACTTCCTTAAAAGAACATGGACTTAGATGGAATATCAATCATTGTAAAAGAAAAGTAATATTTTAACCTGACGTTAGACACAAAATAAACAAAAAAAAAAAAACCCAAGATTTGGGCAACAATTAATCGATCTTTGTATATAATTGTGCACTCGCAAGACCCACGAGACCTAGCAATATGAACAAGCTGTCTCCTTAACATAAATGTAAAATATTAGAAGATGTGGTAGGAATGCCAATGAGACAACTATACGGTTCAAATAAAGTGGGTGTTAGAAATTATATATACGCCACCGTACAATTTAAAACAAAACATACCGTATAGTTTGATAAACAATTACCTCAGACAATTACAAGGTCGCGTAAAAATTTGAAACCAATTCAAATGAGAAAACTAACGGCATAATTTATAGTAAAACTATGTTGCGAAAAACAAACACGAACCAAATCGCTTATGGATGATCAAGGATGTTTGCAAGCTTCTTCTTGAACATAAATGTTAATATGGAGTTGTGGTATGAATGCCAGTGAGACTACTATTTTCCGAAACATAACGTATAATTTGATATACAAATCCGCAAAAATTTGAAAGTGTTGCGAAAAACGAACACGAACCAAACGTTGAATTTCCATCTTCTCTCTGTGATATATAAATATTTCTCTTATGGTTGTGACTGTTAAGTGATGTATGAACCAATAAACAAAAAAATTTACGTCTTCGACAATGAGCAAAAATATGGTGGTAGAATGAGGCCATAAAAAGTTTTTTTTTGTCATTTCCAACGTCTACTATCCTGTTCTTGTTCCTGCATTCAGAAAATCTAGCACGAGAGCAAGTTTTCTCCGGCCTTAAACAATATATAAAATAAAGAGATGTAGTAATGGCGGTATAATTGTCAATGAGATAACTATCTTCCAGAGTTCAACTGAAGTGGATGCTAGTATTTATAGGTCACCGTATGGCCTTCAACAATGCAAACATCCAATATATACTTTCGGCCCTCGATACTGATATTGGTTCCTCGTGGTGATACAGCATGCGAGACGGATTTTTCCATGTATAATTCTATATATGTATAAGTACTCTAAATGTAAGTAAAACAATGTTAAATCTGCAAATTCGCGGAAGCAAATTCCTACTCTTCCCTTGCCGGGATTCGACCTCCTGCTATTGGGATATCGAGATAGCAACGCCTGCACTAAACGCTATAGATCACTCTGCCACCTAGTCTGAACATGGGTTCGGGATTGATACAATAGTTATCTGTTTTAAAAGTACATCTACACACATAGATAATACAACAGCAACTTATAGACATAAATTAGACTTACACACAAAGGAACATTACTAGAGGCCATATATACTATGACCTATGGTTGTTTACTTCATTAGCTATCGGCATTTAGTCTCTGGTGGAGTGGTCTCATGGGCAATTATACCACATTCCCTTATTTTTATATATGAATAAAAGGCGGGGGGAGGGGCTGGTAAAACCAGCCTAAAAAGTATATATGCGCTATGGGTTTCATTAACACAACAGTATGAGTAATTAGAACATGACTTAGGGTCAATGACAAATAATCTAATGGAAATGAACTACTAATAGTACGCCAATACTATACTACTGAATACCAGATAATGTTTATCATGATTATATGTGTCAATCAGAACCGTTTATTTTTTCTCACCTCGGAGTTGCATGCCAGACTTAAGTGTTATGTTTTTAGCGTCGGCGTTAACAATTTGTATTGCTGGGTCAGTTAGTAGGCTATATTTCGGTTTTACACTATTTTCTTATTTTCAATCTTCTCGAATCTATATTAATAGACTATAGTACGTATAAATATACAGGAACGTAAATAAGAAATGTGGATTATATAATATGGATCAATGAATAAATCGCATTCCAACGACAAAAATAAAAATGGCATCTCATCAAGGACAACTATGGGCATACTAGTATATATTCAGATGTGTTGTAGCTTGGAAAGTACATCTAAACAAATATGACAGTACAGTAGACAACAACAAATTATCAATTCAAAATTTAATAGACGTACATATAAGGAAACTTTAGTGAGTGCCGTACGGTGACATATGTAGATATAAGATGTGGTACATGTATGAGTGCCAATGAGACAACTCTCCATCCAAGTCAAATTTATAAAAGTAAACCATTATAGGTCAAAGTACGGTCTTCAACACGGAGCCTTGGCTCAACAGCAAGCTATAAAGAGCCCCAAAAATTACTAGTGTAAAACCATTCAAACGAGAAAACCAACGGTCTAATCTATATAAAAAACGAGAAACACTTATGAACCACATCAACAAACGACAACTACTGAACATCAGATTCCTGACTTAGGACAGGTGCAAACAATTGCAGGGGGTTTAAACGTTTTAATGGTACCAAACCTTCACCCTTATCTGAAACAATAGTGTAACATCACAACATAGTTTTTTACTTCTACGTCATTTTGTCTCTGGTGGAGAGTTGTCTCATTGGCAATCTTACCACATTTTATTTCTATATCATATGAAATTTCTATATATATTTTTTATGAATAAAATGGGGGGACCTAACGTTATCACAATCTTTCACCAAATACGTTTTGTGTATCAAAATCATTCGTTGTAGAGTTATATACTATATCTTAAATTATTGAAAACCTAATAATTTATTACTTTTTATTTTACAGTTCTAAGAGACGTTGATGTCAGGTCCGTATGCAGTGACTTTTTGTATGATGGATCGTGCAGCAGGATGATGTGTCCAAGAACACATATTGGAAAATCCATCTTTTACATGGACAGCCACTGTCATCTGGATTTGTTGACCACATGGGACAAGTGCGCCGGTTTTCAATTCGATAAGCTAGTTCTTCCTTCTTACTTTGTAGGGTGTGTTACAAACTTTGCGTTTCCCAGATTGCATCATCTTTTGCATGATACGCTGAAACCAGAAAATTGATGAAGAAAAAGATCTTTTCGAAGGTTGGTTGCCATCCCAAGATGTTTCGAGACTTCAACATGTCAGTGCTACAGGAAATTGAATGTTTGGTCTTGAAAAGAGAGTCGGGTGTCGTAGCAATCGGGGAGTGTGGACTCGACTTTAGTAAAAATGTTCCGTCTTTTGAGGTAGAGAGACAAAAGCAGGCTTTTGAGGCGCAGATGAGATTGGCAGCGGGTAAGAATGTGCCAATTGTCATCCACTGTCGCGATGCAGAGAAAACTGCTTTTGCATTGATCCATCGATACTTGGATACACCCTTCTACACTGTAATGTTTGACGAAACAACTGATGTATCTGTTACGAATGAGTTGATTCTCTATATGAGGTACAAATTCTTTAAATTTTAGAAAGTTCCTGATATTTTTTTATTTTTCTTAAACTACTCACTTTTCAGCCACTTCTTTCATTGAAATACTTAAGATTTGTTTTTTGTTTCAGATTTCTTAAAAATGGCAAAAGCTCTACTCATTTCTTACAAATGATTGAACATTTTGACGGAAATGCAGCAACAATTAAGAGTGCCATAGTTCAAACTCTGGAAGAGATTGATGTGCCACAGGAGAAGATGTGTGCTTTAGGTAGTGATGTAACATCTGTCATGCTTGGTAGAAAACACCTTATTGTGATGTTTCATATAGTAACCTTGATTTTGGATTTCATATCGAAAGACACTTCTACGATCCCCGTCATGGGAAAGGCCAATCAGTTTGGGCTGGGGCAGTTGTAAAAACTGTGGTAAGAAGAACTGTTCTAGGGGGAAATGTTGTTATAAACAATGCCAGAGACCGTGATGATTTTCCACAAAAATTGGAAATTGACTCTGATAATCGCATAGTAATGGATAATAACCCGATTCTTATTCCACAACTGTACGTAATAATTTAGATTTCTGCTGTATACTTTGGATGTAGTTCTGTGAACATTGCAGTTGGCTTTGCAAATTACATATAAACTGGGTACTAGACTGTACATGCTCTTAAAGAACTGTTAAGTAAATGCACTTCAATTGCTATATTTATCACGTAACGTTACCGAAATCCATTAATCTGTAAACGTTAAGTGTTTTTATCTAGACTGAGTTGCAAATAAGAACGTTTAGAGCAATCTAAAGTCATTCCGTTGGGTATCTGGATTTAGTTGCAAATAAGAACCATAACAAACAGATATTTTTGAAAGGGGATTCCGTAACTATAAGTCATATAAAAAGGGGGATCAAACCATTTATTTCCATACTTAAAAGTAAGTTGTCAAACAAATAGGAGTTAATAAAATATTAAATAATTAATGAAATAATATTAAATTGAAATAAAGGCATGGACCATTTGATTAAGGGAGGGGGGAGTGGGCCGATTTAAAAAAAAAAACATTGTTTGATTAACATTTAGCATTGTTAAAATAGATCTCGCTTGATAATACCCCCGCCCCTAAATCAAACAGTTCATGCCTAAAAGACTGGGTATTTTGTAAATGCTTTTGAGTCAATTGTTGGACTCTTTCGTCTCGGTTAACATACTCATTAATTTATAATGGTTATGAAACAGAAACATACGGAGAAGGTGAAGGTTCATAGGTTAAAATTGACGGAAAACCAAAAGAATAAAAAGACCGGGAACAAAGTAAACTAAGAATGCGAAAATATAGGGAAAGAAAAAATCCATAATGATGACAATAAATCAATTGAAACCAGACAATATCAGAAGAAGAAACTTAAAAAACAAAGAATATATAAACAACAATGGATAAATAACCTATGGTCAAAGAAAAGTAAAACATCAGAGAGAAAGATGCAGCCTGTAAACGTACAACGATGAAGAAAGACAAACGAGCTTCCAAAGTGTCCATGAATTTTACTGCATTTAATACAGAAGCAGTATACTAAAAGGATGCTTTGCGTAAAGCAATATACAGAACAAAAAAGAAACTGCCTTGCACTCGGACTCCAAACAAATATGCTAAAGTAGTAGGTGGACTTACTTTACACTGTTCGAGAAGCACACACTAATTTACTGAAATGCAAAAATGACCAGCAAAAAAAAAAAAAAAAAAAAAAAAAGAAATAAAAGCCGAACATTTGATTCGTAAGTCAATTTTTTTAGTTGATGTGTCGACAAAGAAATTGGGTTTAACGTTTAACTGACACTTAATAAATAAACTCATCATATATACCAGGATTGAAATTTTATATTTGCGCCAGACGCGCGTTTCGTCTACAAAAGACTCATCATTGACGCTCGAATCGAAAAATGTTAAAAAGGCCAAATAAAGTACGAAGTTGAAGAGCATTGAGGACCAAAAATTCCTAAAAGTTTTGCCAAATACAGCTAAGGTAATCTATTCCTGAGGTAGAAAAGCCTTAGTATTTCAAAAATTCATATTCCTGAGGTAGAAAAGCCTTAGTATTTCAAAAATTCAAAGTTTTGTAAACAGTTAATTTATAATTATGAACATATCAATGATAACTCGAGTCAACACAGAAGTGTAAAGAGGTATGCAGACCTATTTGGAAAAAAAATCCTGCAACCTGTACGACATTCCCCAAACACATTCTTATAAAAAACTGAATTACTGAGTGAAACTTTAGTACATGGCCCCGCCATAAAGATAAATTTTAGATATTATGAATAGTTTTTCATCAAACTAATATTGCAAAATGAAAATACATGTGGGAAAGATATTTTCAATAAAATTAGGCGTATGATTTACAATTCCAGGGGTATCATTGGCAGAAAGAATGAATTGTAACATCGGAAAAGGGAGACTAAAATCAAAACTCTCTTTATCCTGGTCTCCAGAGGAGTTGATAAAATTCATTATCAGTCAATTACCTGTACTAAGAGGACGCAGCTACGAGATGCTGTACTCTGTGTCTGGTGGCGCTTTAAAAAATTTCCAGAGGAGATCAACACACTAGACCGGATGAAAGTATTCTTGAGTGATATAAGGAGGACACCAGGGACCCTTTTTATCAGACCGATAGAATTTTGGTATTGACAGGGCATGTGCAGGTATGAAGCTAAAGTATTTTCAAATATAGCTCTATCAACATGCTAAACATATACACAGAAGTACAAAGCCAACACATACCAAGCGAAGAGACATCATGCGGGACACCATGTAAATGCTAATATTTCATTAAAGAAGTTACCACGTTTTGGGATGGTAGAGGAGAGATAAAAGCCCATTATTGCAGGTCAAATGTAAATTATCAACTGGAAAGAAGCACTGAATTTAAAAACAATTTTGTGCATAACACGGGTAAAGTATGAAAAAACTACTAGAATGGACCACCAGTTTGACTAATCAAGAACAAACGCAGGCACACCAATGACGCATTTATTTTTAGAAGCATTATCTACAAATTTTGTCTTAAAGACTGACAATTCCACAGTGATGAATGTTGAAAGATCAGGCCAACCTGTTACACTCATGAACATTTCTCTTTACGAGCCAGACACTGTACATTGTATTTAGATGTTTCAACGAATTGTTCCACCTGTTGACCATTCCTAGATCACTTATTTCGGAATCAAGAAACTGGCACTTTGAAGAAAGGCTGGATATTTGTTGTTGATAATGGTCTATCTGTAGCTCCATCAAATTCTTTAGTCAGAATGTTATTAGTCAGATTTGTCAACTTCTTGAAATTTGACAACGTTTAACAAGTTTCATTTGAAAAGATTGAACTAAAAGGACAAGTTCCCGACAACCCAGCAGAACGTCCACATGCATCTGAAAACTTAGCACTCAGCAGACATGGTCCTTTCAAAACCTGTAAAATCTTCAAATACCCCAATGCTGAACCAGGTAGTAGTGGACACATGTTAAATATGGAAGAAATGGCAGAATACGTGATTTCATGTTTGTAAACTGCTCACTTTGGAGCAAAGTCTTTCTTTTGGTTTCGTGGAGTCAAAGAGAATTACATTATTGATGATGACATGGCTTTGCACACTTTCATCAAACGGTCTGAACAAGGCAAACATGAACGTGTTGAAGAACATATTGCAAGAAAATGCCATCACAAAAGTAGGGAAAATAAAAGAAGCATTTAAAGGAAACTACATTGCAAAGCCGTTTCTAATTATCTGTTTGACCAGAAATGGACAAAGTTCTAGTGAATTTGTCGAACAAATGGTAACATTTATTGCAACTGGGTTATACTAAATCAGTTATGTCAAATATTGACACATGAACGCATTAAAATTCCTTTTCTTCTGACTTCATCCATCATCTTTGAAATGAAAGGAAGTCAATGGACAAGCATTTACCTGAGGTTCAGGCAAAAAAGAGAAAGAGAGAAACAGCATCAAATACAAAAAACATTTCTGGGGGAAAAGTGAATCTCACATGGGGTATGGCAAATGGTTTACCTGCTCACCTGAGGATTAGGATGACACGACAATAAATCTACATTGTGGCTGGCTGAAAAGAGAGTTCATCAAAACAGACAAAATGAGGCGTTAATCTTAAGATGAATTTAACATTTACTGCTATTGCTGCTTATCCATTTCCCAAAGAAAAGAGACAGTTTGTACTTTTTTTATTGCCATATGTCTCTGATTGTTGGAGTGATATTGTTTGTTATAAATTAACTTGAAATTGATGTAGGTATAAATTCATTGAGAGAAAAAAACAAGTTTCTCCGACTCACTTAATATATATGTACAATAAGATTTACGACTTCTCATCTCGCATGTCACCAGTTTTAAATATTCCTGCACTAATCATTTGATTATTTATTCTAATGGACCGAACTTATCCCAAGTCAGTAACCTGTACCAAGTGATATGAATATTAGTATATCTGGTGGATGGGTTGATCATACCATATGTTTTATTCTTAAAGTGTTTTTTTTTTTTACTTTTTTCAAATTACTAATGGAGTTCACACGTTTGGGTCCAAATGAAAAGGATGGTAGATTAGAGGATGTCTTTTACAGTGGTTTTGGACAAGTTTATTGGTCCAACTGTTTCACAAACTAAGTCTAAGAAACTCTTCCTACAACTGAAAGAACAAGTAGATCAACTAGAACAGAAGTGGAGAGAAAATGTAAGTTCAAATTGATTAATAACAAAGTGTCATGTAATAACTTTTTTAAATGTAAGAAATGCCTTCAACGTCTACAAAAGACTCATCATTGACGCTCGAATCGAAAAATGTTAAAAAGGCCAAATAAAGTACGAAGTTGAAGAGCATTGAGGACCAAAATTCCTAAAAGTTTTGCCAAATACAGCTAAGGTAATCTATTCCTGAGGTAGAAAAGCCTTAGTATTTCAAAAATTCATATTCCTGAGGTAGAAAAGCCTTAGTATTTCAAAAATTCAAAGTTTTGTAAACAGTTAATTTATAATTATGAACATATCAATGATAACTCGAGTCAACACAGAAGTGTAAAGAGGTATGCAGACCTATTTGGAAAAAAAAATCCTGCAACCTGTACGACATTCCCCAAACACATTCTTATAAAAAACTGAATTACTGAGTGAAACTTTAGTACATGGCCCCGCCATAAAGATAAATTTTAGATATTATGAATAGTTTTTCATCAAACTAATATTGCAAAATGAAAATACATGTGGGAAAGATATTTTCAATAAAATTAGGCGTATGATTTACAATTCAAGGGGTATCATTGGCAGAAAGAATGAATTGTAACATCGGAAAGGAGACTAAAATCAAAACTCTTTATCCTGGTCTCCAGAGGAGTTGATAAAATTCATTATCAGTCAATTACCTGTACTAAGAGGACGCAGCTACGAGATGCTGTACTCTGTGTCTGGTGGCGCTTTAAAAAAATTTCCAGAGGAGATCAACACACTAGACCGGATGAAAGTATTCTTGAGTGATATAAGGAGGACACCAGGGACCCTTTTTATCAGACCGATAGAATTTTTGGTATTGACAGGGCATGTGCAGGTATGAAGCAAAAATTTTTTTCAAATATAGCTCTATCAACATGCTAAACATATACACAGAAGTACAAAGCCAACACATACCAAGCGAAGAGACATCATGCGGGACACCATGTAAATGCTAATATTTCATTAAAGAAGTTACCACGTTTTGGGATGGTAGAGGAGAGATAAAAGCCCATTATTGCAGGTCAAATGTAAATTATCAACTGGAAAGAAGCACTGAATTTAAAAACAATTTTGTGCATAACACGGGTAAAGTATGAAAAAACTACTAGAATGGACCACCAGTTTGACTAATCAAGAACAAACGCAGGCACACCAATAACGCATTTATTTTTAGAAGCATTATCTACAAATTTTGTCTTAAAGACTGACAATTTCACAGTGATGAATGTTGAAAGATCAGGCCAACCTGTTACACTCATGAACATTTCTCTTTACGAGCCAGACACTGTACATTGTATTTAGATGTTTCAACGAATTGTTCCACCTGTTGACCATTCCTAGATCACTTATTTCGGAATCAAGAAACTGGCACTTTGAAGAAAGGCTGGATATTTGTTGTTGATAATGGTCTATCTGTAGCTCCATCAAATTCTTTAGTCAGAATGTTATTAGTCAGATTTGTCAACTTCTTGAAATTTGACAACGTTTAACAAGTTTCATTTGAAAAGATTGAACTAAAAGGACAAGTTCCCGACAACCCAGCAGAACGTCCACATGCATCTGAAAACTTAGCACTCAGCAGACATGGTCCTTTCAAAACCTGTGAAATCTTCAAATACCCCAATGCTAAACCAGGTAGTAGTGAACACATGTTAAATATGGAAGAAATGGCAGAATACGTGATTTCATGTTTGTAAACTGCTCACTTTGGAGCAAAGTCTTTCTTTTGGTTTCGTGGAGTCAAAGAGAATTACATTATTGATGATGACATGGATGCATACTTTCATCAAACGGTCTGAACAAGGCAAACATGAACGTGTTGAAGAACATATTGCAAGAAAATGCCATCACAAAAGTAGGAAAAATAAAGAAGCATTTAAAGGAAACTACATTGCAAAGCCGTTTCTAATTATCTGTTTGACCAGAAATGGACAAAGTGACAAGTTAGTGAATTTGTCGAACAAATGATTGATTGATTGTTGGTTGCTTAACGTCCAGTGGCAAATATTTCATGCATATTCAGGACGAGAACAATTAACAATAAATACAATAGGTAGGTTCTTTAATAGAGGCGTCTGGGATTGAGGTCGGAGAAATTTAGACTGCCACGAAATGAGGGTATATTGATAGGGACAGAAATTTAGCCAACAGGTCACCTACGGACCCTCGAAGAGTTGTTGCAAGGGTTCTTAACGCAAAGAGCGTGGCACTCTCTTACACGAGGCATCGGATTTAACGTCCCCATTCTGACCGGACGTGGCTGCAAATTTGTACATCCCGCACAGCCAAACGGACGCCCCACTTTGACGAGGGTTTTACCGCCGGTCGGAGGAAGACCAATGGTGACCATACTTCTATTCCCCAGTGTCGAACAAATGGTAACATTTATTGCAACTGGGTTATACTAAATCAGTTATGTCAAATATTGACACATGAACGCATTAAAAATTTTCTTCTGACTTTATCCATCATCTTTGAAATGAAAGGAAGTCATTCGACGTTATTTACCTGAGGTTCGAAAAGGAAGTTGGACAAGCATTTACCTGAGGTTCAGGCAAAAGAGAAAGAGAAACAGCATCAAATACAAAAACATTTCTGAGGGAAAAGTGAATTACATGGGGTATGGCAAATGGTTTACCTGCTCACCTGAGGATTAGGATGACACGACAATAAATCTACATTGTGGCTGGCTGAAAAGAGAGTTCATCAAAACAGACAAAATGAGGCGTTAATCTTAAGATGAATTTAACATTTACTGCTATTGTTGATCCTTATCCATTTCCCAAAGAAAAGAGACAGTTTGTTCTTTTTTATTGCCATAATTCTCTGATTGTTGGAGTGATATTGTTTGTTATAAATTAACTTGAAATTGATGTAGGTATAAATTCATTGAGAAAAAAAACAAGTTTCTCCGACTCACTTAATATATATGTACAATAAGATTTACGACTTCTCATCTCGCATGTCACCAGTTTTAAATATTCCTGCACTAATCATTTGATTATTTATTCTAATGGACCGAACTTATCCTAAGTCAGTAACCTGTACCAAGTGATATGAATATTAGTATATCTGGTGGATGGGTTGATCATACCATATGTTTTATTCTTAAAGTGTTTTTTTACTTTTTTAAAATTACTAATGGAGTTCACACGTTTGGGTCCAAATGAAAAGGATGGTAGATTAGAGGATGTCTTTTACAGTGGTTTTGGACAAGTTTATTGGTCCAACTGTTTCACAAACTAAGTCTAAGAAACTCTTCCCACAACTGAAAGAACAAGTAGATCAAATTGTTCTACTAAGAACAGAAGTGGAGAGAAAATGTAAGTTCAAATTGATTAATAACAAAGTGTCATGTAATAACTTTTTTTTAAATGTAAGAAATGCCTTCAACTTCTCCATGGTACATTGTATGTTGCTTGCATGATTATTTGTGCATCATTAGCGCTCTAACTGGTACAAACTTTGTCACATTTTTATCTAATTTAGATGAGCAATGTCTCTCAGTCTGGAAAAATTAGAAAATCCGAGCCGATAAACAAGTTTTAAGAGATATCCTCTAAAAACAGCAGATTACCCTTTCTAATTGTCCACAAATTTAAGTGATGGATAACACCATTAATAGTAATGGGAAGACCAAGTCATATAAGATACACCAGATTCTCCAACAATTCAGAGAATTAGTACATTAACCTTACCAGGTACCAGTAGAGCAAGTGAAAGTGTAATACACACCAGGGGTGTACAAATAAATGAATTGGACAATTATTTCAGGAGGCAGAGTACAAAGTTCCTTCCAAGATTTATCATTTGAAAAAAAAACCGGTGAAGTAAACTACTTTCATAACCAAAGCTGAAAAGGAAGTGGATAAGCACATAAAAAACAAAGACGATGAGGAACCAGATTAATATTATTTGTTAGTTAAACCAGCAGAATTTATTGTAAGGGAGAAAGTACAATAGCATGATTCAAATGGCGTGTTAAAGTGTCTTCAATTTAGATTATCCTAGAAAATATAATCAGTGCGTAAGATTTTGGCAACAGTATGTTTTAGGAGGTGCTTTTACAGGTTAAAAATGTGTAAAATATAAGAGTTTTATCAGTAAAATAACAAGTTACATCTAATTCGTGGGAATAAGGAGAAAAATGAAGTTAGATTTTACTCATTAGAAGAGATATTTACTGGTTTTTTTTTACAACATTACACCTATCTCACATTTAAAAACAGTTTGTATAACCAAGACATAGTATAATGTCAGTCCAACTATTTACCTTGTCATTTTGACTGTTTGAAGGTAAGCTCAGACACTCCAACAGGAATTAATATTGCTTGTCCATTATCAAGGACTTATTCAATATAGTCATAAACCTCTGTTACATCTGTAAAAACAAGCACACAATCATTTCATCGAATACAACTGTCAATTTAATTGTATAATTATACATATTCCCATGTGTCAGTCAAGATAATACATTTAACGATCGGACTAAATGCATTATAACAAAATTCAATTTTTATAAACTACTTTATATTTAGAGTAATGGTACATTGCTTGTGTCTGGTCTTTTTCACTTACATTTATTATAGACAGAGGACACTTTAGAAACTTATATATGGTACGGAAACTTGTCTATTATTGAAAACCGTATGTTTCCATTTAGATATTTTCTATTTACATTTTGTCTTTGGTTTGCTGACATCATAGCGTTTTATAATCCATAACAACATTTAAAATTTTCAATTTTCAAAATTATTTATAAGTAGACAATAACAGGAGTTTTCACCATAGAAAGGAAATATACAATTTTGATTGATTGATTGATTGTTGGTTGCTTAACGTCCAGTGGCAAATATTTCATGCATATTCAGGACGAGAACAAATTAACAATAAATACAATAGGTAGGTTCTGTAATAGGGCGTCCGTGATTAAGGTCGGAGAAATTTAGACTGCCACGGGTAATGAGGGTATATTGGATAGGGACAGAAATTTAGCCTTGCAACAGGTCACCTACGGACCCTCAAAGAGTTGTTGCAAGGGTTCTTAACGTGCAAAGAGCGTGGCACTCTCTTTACACGAGGCATCGGATTTAACGTCCCATTCTGACCGGACGTGGCTGCAATTTGTACATCCCACAGCCAAACGGACGCCCCACTTTAGCAAGGGTTTTCCTGCCGGTCGGAGGAAGACCAATGGTGACCATACTTCTATTCCCCAGTCACCCTTGGGGATAATACAATTTGATTAAAAATAGATAAATACTCTCTAAAACCTTGTCATCTGCAACATGACCACTCCAGGATGTGATATCAAATTCATCGACAAATTGTCCCAATGTCATACAAGTCCACATCTCTTTGGCTTAATTGTCATCAAAAGATGCTTGTGGCAATTTTTTTGTTGGATAATCATTCCTATTATCCATTCTAAAAAAAGCTCATTAAACCTTCAATGATATTTGCAGACAAATAGTTGTTGTCTACGAAGTCTGTGTCTGCCTCATATGCCTTCATTACTTTGTGGTCTACCGTTTTCCTACTTTATCTTTAGCACTCCCCTGGTATGGTAACGTTCTCTACAACTGAACCCCTTCAACATTCCATATTTCATCAAACATGACCTGAAAAGTTCATGAATTTTCTTTTTCAACTTCATAACAGCCATATCTTGATACAAGTTATCAGGTACTAATCATTTCAAGATATTTACCAGAGTGATAATCAAACTACTTTCCATGAAGGAATCGACCAATCATGATTTGAGAATGACTCTTTTAAAACTGTTTCCATCCAATTTGTCTTTTCATAGAAAATTTTGCTTCATGAAAAATCTGTAACATTGTGAATTTTCAGTATTTCATAGAAAAACAAACCTCTTTTCATCATCTTGTTGAGTCCAAAGGCAAAAACATGTAATTCTTCTGAATTAATAAAAATGTAATACATTTTAATCTTAAATATACAAGTTATCAAAATACTGATATGTTTCATTCTGACAGTAAAAAGTGTATTGTTATTTTTTGGCGTGTTTATGGTTGACGATCATCGGTAGAGATAGCATATCAATTGGAGGAGGTTTGTTCACAAGTGAAGTGGTTGTCTTATCAAGATCGAGAAAAAAAATTTATATACACTGCATACATTTATACAGGGTTTATCATACAGATTTATGGAATTAATTTGTAACTTTTTTTTTTTTTCAATGAAATTTCTACAAAACTTACTCTGTGTTCTTTATCATGTCCGCAATATTGTCAATTGTGGTGTAAGAAAATGATGCGTGTGGGTCAAAGCTGCCAATATCTTCTGTCGTCAGTTCAAGAGTCATTACTTGACTAATCAACTGGAACCACTGAATCTCCATAATCTACAGCTGTATCGCCATCATCTGAATCTGATCTGCTGACTCGCACATGAGCAGCTTATTTATGTTAAGCATGTTTTTGTTATAAAAGAGACAATATGAAAACATCTGTACAATTTTGTTATGTCTCTCATTAAT
>CM029607.1:4754628-4971835 GCA_017311375.1 Mytilus coruscus | reverse complement strand
CTTTTTCAATATAGTTTTTAGAAAACATGTATGCAAATACATTACAGGCGAGATTACTACATCTTATTTCATTTTTATTTCCAATTTTTGTATTCTCGTATTCTTTCGTCCGTATTTTCTACACAGCAGGACAAGTAAGTTCAATTATTGAAGCATTATAATTTGACTATAATAGTTCCATGGCTCAATTAAGTTTTTTCGCATAATTATGTTAATATTTTTTGTTAACTTCTAAATCGTAGAAGATTGTGTACACAGAGGTGTGAATTTCATAAAACAACAAAGTGATATCCCACTGTTATATACTAACATCAAAAACTTAAAACAGAATTTTCATCAGAATATGCAGAGATGCTTAACAATTAACACCCGTGTGAAACAATCAGTAAAATCACGTCGTCTGGTTTCGTAATGACATTGCCCATATCAGAAAAATACAAATGGTTTTATGGACACAACGAACGAAATATAAAATTTTAATGTCTCCATTATAAATATATATCTTCCTTTTTCTCTATATTTATTGTGATTTTACATTTGTCCTGCATGCAAAAATTATTCTTGACTTGCTATTATTGAATAAACAATACAAAAACTGCTTTAAACGTATGAACATTAAAAATTTGATGACCAAGTTGTGAGTTGGTTCCCGGATTTATCAATTAAAACATATCTTGTATTTTCTTTCTTTTTACGAAATCTTGATACCTTTAGGTTCTGTATATCATGTAAATAAAACTCAAAACAAGTGGATTTATTTCAAAATTATAGTGAAGTTTTGTCTTAATAGTGAATCCTATTTTATCTAATTATAATATTGTCAAAATGTTTTCTCTGCAATGTGTATTTTTGGGAGTAAATACCATTTATTCAAATCATGGAAGTAAAATGAAAGTCAATATAATACTTCCATGTTGAAATGCACGGCAATCTTTGGAAACCATGAAATAGAACAAATACCAAAAGTATTACATGTAATAAAAATGTATGAGTAAATATTATCGCTATTTTGTGCATGATCTTTTGTGAAATTTTTCATATCATGCTGAGATGGAAAATTATCGCTACCACGTGGCGTTGCTAATGAAATTGACAACGTCGTCAAAAATAGCGATAAACAGATATTGGTCATCTCAACTCAATTGCTTTTCTCGCTTTCGCCGTACCGGCCCAAGAAATCTCGTTGAATAATCTATAAATAGAATAATCGACCAAAAGAAAGAGCGAAAAATATAGAAAAGAAAATTGATAATAGATTATTCCAAATTGGTATTATTGTAGTACGTTTTTCTATATGAACTGGATTTTGAATAAAACAGCATATTCATTTGAAAAAAGTGAAGTTCGCCGCGCTAAACGTCAATTGGCCTGAGTGAATATCAGTTAGTACTTAAAACATGCAAACAAATTGAAAAACTTAACACGTATTTGGCTTTAATATCAATATGTATTAAATACTTGCATACGATTTGGATATTTATTATTATTCAAGAATGTAAAACACATTATGAGGGTCTGGATTGGGGGTTCTTCATTTCTGTAAAACATTTTATGCCAGTTTTCTCTATTCTTTATAAATTTTGCCTGTTATTCTCTATTCTTTATATTTTAGCAACTCATTATTCTCTACTTTTTATTTTTTTTGCCATTATTTCCCTATTCTTTATTTTTTTGCCCTTTATTCTGCACATTTTGTCCATTATTCTGAACAGTTGCAAAGATATGGGAAAGCTTTGTATATATCTAACGCACTATGCGAATAGAAAGCAAATACAAGTGTCTACTTTGCTTATGTTTTACGATGTTTGTAATTTTAATGTAAATGGCGGCCTTTCATATATTTAAAGTGGAAGACAAAACAACTAATTTAGATTATTTAGATTATTAGATTAGATTAATTAGATTATTTAGAGAATATAGATATATTTAAATATATTTCGAAAGCTATATGAACATTTGCAAAAACATGGGAAAGCTTTGCATATATCTAACACACTATGCGAATAAAACGCAAATACAAGTGTCTACTTTGCTTATGTTTACGATGTTTGTAAATTTAATGTAAAGGCGGACGACAAAACAACTTTCATATATTTAGATAGAACATTTGTACAATGGAAAAGCAAAACAACCAATTAAGGTTGACATTTAAATACGTTTCAATACTTTATAAATGTAAGTAAACAAGACCGTTTACTTTACTTACATTTAACGTTGTTTGAAAGTTAAGGAAAGATTAGCATAATTTTTGCAATTTCTTTGCATATATAGTGTACGAATGCAAACTTATCATGTATTTATTCACCAAATAATGGGAATTGAGATATATGGTGCAACAAAGTGCCTATCTTTGCCTTGCCTTTATATACACGAGTAAAGAAATGCAAATCAACCTTTTCATGCAGTGTAACGTTACAATACCATCAAATTAAGAGAAAAAAAGTACCGTTAGGTTCAAATGTCATACTTGACTGTTCCTTCGACAAAATGGAATGTTTGCCTTCTTCCTTGATTTTCAGTTTTTTACGCAATTCCGCTAACACTCCTGAAAATTAAACATTGATTTATCTAAGAAAATGCAAATCAAATATATAACTATGTTGTTATAAAGAATATAATACACCTATTGACTGATTTTTTGAATCAGGAATAACAACTATTGCTTAAGGCGCACCCTAGTGCGCTAGTTGGAAATGAGAGGACACACATCTTGTTGTAATCATTATAACCAGTAATTGAATGTTTTATAATACCAAGAATCACAACTTTAAAGAAATCGTAAACAACCATATTCCAAGGAATTGTCAAAAATACATCATGCACTTGTACATAATGTACATGATGTATGAGGAGTAATGTTTTTTGTCCGTGTGTTATTCGTAAATATTCAATTAACAAAACTTAAAATTAAAAGCAGGGATCCTAGTGTTTAAATATCCATGCATATGATTGCCGATTTTAAAAAAGATTACTGTACACCAAAGTATCTACAGATGAGGAATAAGACGAGGTAAAGCATAAAAGTCACGAAGTAAACTTTCGATTAATAATATTGATTGATTGTTGGTTGCTTAACGTCCAGTGGCAAATATTTCATGCATATTCAGGACGAGAACAAATTAACAATAAATACAATAGGTAGGTTCTGTAATAGAGGCGTCTGGGATTGAGGTCGGAGAACTTTAGACTGCCACAGGAAATGAGGGTATATTGGATAGGGACAGAAATTTAGCCTTGCAACAGGTCACCTACGGACCCCTCAAAGAGTTGTTGCAAGGGTTCTTAACGTGCAAAGAGCGTGGCACTCTCTTTACACGAGGCATCGGATTTAACGTCCCCATTCTGACCGGACGTGGCTGCAAATTTGTACATCCCGCACAGCCAAACGGACGCCCCACTTTGACGAGGGTTTTACCGCCGGTCGGAGGAAGACCAATGGTGACCATACTTCTATTCCCCAGTCACCCTTGGGGTTCGATTAATAATAATAATAATGATAATGATAATAATAATTAATAATAATAATGATAATAATAATAATAATAAAGATAATAATTATGATAACAATATTAACATTAATAAAACATAAAAACGATTGTATTGTAAATAGTTGTAAGATGTTGTTTGACTAAGAATCTTTTTCAAAAATGTCATTCGATTTTTAAAAAGCATAGCATACATCCTTCTGCCAATTGTTATATGTTTTTACTATTCGACGTTTGAACAATAGTTATTAATGTTAACGTAATATGAAGATGATATCTTAAACAGGTCCTTGTCATGCGACCAAATTAACTACAGCGTTAACATGTACATATATACAGTAACCTGAGATCATCCCGGTTTTTTGGTAGGGTTTGTGTTTCTCAGTCTTTAGTTTTGTATGTTGGGTTTTCTGTAGTGTTGTTTTTCTTTTCGTCTTATTTCCTTTCTTTCTCATGGCATTGTCAGTTTGATTTCGACTGAAGAGTTTGGATATCCTTTTGGTATGTTTCGACTCTCTTTAAGTACAAATCAAGAACTGAAAATACAAATAAAGTCACAAGAAGCCTATGCAATGTTCTCTCTGAATGGGATCTATATAAAGTATATATGTCCCTTTCTTTTCATGTCTGGTTGAACTTACTATCATAGATAGTTTTCATCTCTTTATCATGAAAGGCTGCTCTAATTGTTGACGTTTTTTTTTTTACATCGTCTATTACCATTTCAGCACTCTTATTTCCTAAAATTACAAAATCACTGCTTTGTTCATGTCTCATTTCAGCGCGCCTTAGTATATATCTTCTCTTTTTCTCTTTTTTCCTTCAACTATTAGAGACTGGTTTGATATCGTAAAAAAAGGAAAGCCGAGTGAAAGAGCCGTAGCAATTTATACGATTTTGAATCAAAATACAAAATAGTCAATTTAGTAATTGATACATTTATTAAAAATATTTGTTTAATTGAAAAAGATAAATTTCATTTCTGCATTATTTTTGCTAATTCACTCAATATCTAAACCTATCATCTTCTGTTTTCCAGGCCCAGTTTAAATTTCCAACCAGTCGTCCAGGTTGATCATATTTCTTGCCGAACCTACCTTTTGTATATATTATTTTTTTGTTCTAGTTCTGAACATAGATACAATTGGTACCATGTAATGTAAGTGCTATCACTAGTTTGATACATTGCATATTGAAGGTTAGAGAAGCCCAGTAGCTTAGAGCTGAGAGCTTCGGAACTGGCATGACAATGCAGATATGATTTGAATGCAATTTCCTGCAAAATATCAATCTAACCAATACCTCTTTTTCTACAACGCGAAACGAAACTTGAAGAAAATGAACTCACAAGACGTTACATTTCTAGAAATGTTAAAATAATGCAAAGAACGAACTAGATTAGGTCAAAACTCCATTTATTTAACCTCATATATTATATTTACAACGATTTTTTGTTCTGCTTTTTTGATAAACATAGGCGTTTAAAGAACAGTTGTTACTTTTTAAACTATATCAGTTGTATACGTACAGTTTAACTAAGATCTGCACCACCTCAGAAGGGAAATATGTGTGTGTTGCTTAGTATAATAGAACTATTGGTACCTACCTCAAAAGTCATGCGATACAGTAGTAGAGACAGATTAGTATGTATCCAAATTTATCAGACTTTTCTTTTCTATTGTTTTACATCTCAGCCCCTTTTTTAAAATTAATTTTGTATTTACATTATGGCATAGATCGAATTTATTCGTTCAGTGTATGTTTACTTGTTACTGTTGATATATGTTTTGATTGAATTAATCCATTTCAATTGATATTTTATAGTGTGTCTTTCCATGATGTGATGTTACACTACTGTTTCAGGTTAGGGTGAAGGTTGGCACCTGTTAAAACTTTTAAACCAGCTGCATTTGTTTGCACCTGTCCTAAGTCAGGAATCTGTTGTTTAGTGGTTGTGGTTTGTTGATGTGGTTCATAAGTGTTTCTCGTTTTTTATATAGATTAGACCGTTGGTTTTCTTGTTCGAATGGTTTTACACAAGTCATTTTTGGGGTCCTTTATAGCTTGCTGTTCGCTGTGAGCCAAGGCTCCGTGTTGGACGCCGTGCTTTGACCTATAATGGTTTACTTTTTTAGAAATTGTGACTTTGATGGAGAGTTGTCTTACTGGCACTCATACCACATTTTCTTATATCTATTAGCAATTAATTCGTATAGTGCAGTTATTGGTATACGTTTTGGATGTACGGCGGGAATAACTGCACGACAGGGTAGCATTAATTCTACTCTAAGACGTAATTAAAAACCAGTAAATTTGGATCTTCAGCATTTAGGAAACTTTGTTTTCTATGTTTAGTTAATAATTACATGGACCCCCTTTATATTTTACAATCGACTAAGTACTACTTTAAAAATGCTATATCGAAATTAAATTTTGTTCAGTATGCATTTGTATCTACAAAAATTACATACATCTTTTTGATAAAAATAACAAGCAAACATTTCATTCGAGGGAAATCCTTAAAGGCATTTTAATTAGGAAAGCATTTTGCAAAACCTCGAACATATCTCTTTTGGTTCCAAACAATAGAGAATCTTTAAAGAAATGTTTTTGTCTTTTTACATGAAATATTCACATTTAAAACATCAATATCTCGAAAAGTTATTCATGAATGAATATTTTTTTTGATATTCCAAAAGTGCATAAATTAGGCCGTTAATTTTCTCGTTTGATTTGTTTTACATTGTCATTTCGGGGCCTTTTATAGCTGACTGTGCGGTATGGGCTTTGCTCATTGTTGAAGGCCGTACGGTGACCTATAGTTGTTAATTTCTGTGTCATTTGGTCTGTTGTGGAGAGTTGTCTCATTGGCAATCATACCACATCTTCTTTTTTATATATCAATGATTAAAATTGTATGAAAATTCAAGTTAAATAAACGAGATTGAAATAAACAGTTAAGTGAGACTTCTAAAACCATTAGAAATGATTCAACACAAATAACGTAAATAACGAAATAAACAGTTAAGTGAGACTTCTAAAACCATTAGAAATGATTCAACACAAATAACGTAAATAACGAAAAGAAAAACAAATACCTATATTACCTGATATTGTTAAATTCACAGACACTTCAGCCCCTTGTGTTGTGTCAATTGCCACTGCTGAGAGCATTCCAGACAATATTGTCTTTATTTCCCTCCTCAGTGAATCCACAATTAGTACTGTTCTGGATATCTTTGTATACATGTTTAGGTCATCATGTGATACAGCCATAATTCTTATATTTGCATCGGATGTTCCGCTCAATCTGATGTCTTGGAGATATTCCAAAATTCTTATTTCATCCCATGAATTCGGTACATTAAGTTGTAAAAACGCGGGTACATGAATTCTCTGCAAGTCTGTATTATATCATTAAAATTAGAAGGGATTTGATATTTGAAATGCGTTAACATACTTTGCAGATATATTTTGGACTTAACAATGTTGATTAAATAAAAAGGAACATACTTAACGAAAAACAGTATCAACATAGTGATTCCTTTAACATTATGATTAATATAATTAATGCCTTCTGGCTCTGTAATTAGTACCAAGCTGTTACAAAATTAAACTTTCAACAGACTTTTTCCATTCTTGCTAAAGTAACTTTAGGAAATGAACCATTGAATAACCTTTTTATACGTCTTCGAATTAAAAAAAAAAAGATTCCTCCTTAATATGATACCTGAAAGTATATATATATCGATCGACATGTGCGGAATATTATTGACATTATTTTGATTATACGAGAATTTCTTTCGGAAATGTAATCCTATTCTGAGATGATAAAAAACAAGCACAAAAAACAAATTTCAAATTTATTTTTTTAAAGAATGTTCAGTATTTTGAATAAAGAGAGAAATTGTTAGCTTTTTGATTGATGCTGACACAATTTTGTAGTCGTTGTGTACCAATATTGCTGTCCTTTATGTTATACAATCCATTCTAAATTACCGAATTTACTAATTAATGATACCGGCATATAATTTTCATTATAACAAACACATATGACCCGTGCTGATTTAAGCTGGCAATCATTTGTGTTATATAACCCGTCATGATAGATCAAAATAACTCATACTGTCTGACGATTAATTTTTTTAAGTGGAAATCTTGGCACTCTTAAATAATCAAACACAATTGTGAAATCATTGTGTTTCAATATCGCTTTACCATATTTACTGGTTAATGCTACCGCCATATGACTTTCATTAAAAGTACAATACAGCCCATGTTGATTGATGCTGGCAAACAAGTGTGTGTTACCAATCATCCTGAGATATCAAAACTTCGGAGTTGTAACGACGGTTCAGTATTTTAAATAAAAAAGAGGGAATGATTGACTTCTACATTAAAGGTGAAACAATTTTGTAACCTGGGATACCAATATTGCTGTCCTTTATAATATAAATATCCTCTAAACCAGATGGATTGTATTATATAATGATACAACCAAACCTAAAAGCCACATTTACTGATTTATGATACGACCAAATTATTGTTATTTTGAAGTACAATTATGGCCATTGTTGATTGATGCAGGCAAATATTTTGTTATACAAATGCCTGATATATCAAAATAAGTGCTTTTAAGTGGGTACTCTAAATAAATAACAAATGAATAAAAAAAGAAATGTTAGCCTCTGATTTAAAGCCGATCATAAATTTAAGAAACTGTACACCAATATTACTGTCATTTATCATGTGTATTTCATACGATCTACACTGAGTCACTACATTTAAAAAACAATCATGCGTATATTTCAATTAAAAGCATGTGTGGCCATTGTTAATTGATGCTATCATAACCTAGTTTTAACCCATAACCTAGTTTTAAAGCTTACAAACGTACACGGATTAATACATTTGAAAAAAGGACTAGAACTAAACCTTTTATAATGAAAAAAAAAAAAAAAAAAAAAAAAATTTGATATACTGTTTTTAGCGGCTTCTTGTTTTAACGATGTAACCTGGTAACCAATATATTTTATTAACAGATCAGGAGATATTTTCATTCCGATAAAAGTTTTATGCGTAATGTATTGTAACTGTATTGTTAATATTAGGAATCAGCAACATTTCAAAATCATTTTCATCAATCGATGCAAAGCATCTTAGCGTACGGATGAAATATTTCGGTTGGTCGTATGAACATGATGAGCTAAAAGACAATACAGTCCTTTTCTGCATCCGTCAATACCTCAAATGTGTCTTGGCTTCCAAAAACCTTAGCCAGTATATTTATCTTGTCAATAAAAGTTTGAAAATTTTCTGTTAAAAGAAAATAAAAAAAACTTTTCAGTAAGAGATCTGAAAATGCATTCCTTATCCAAAATAAAGAATATATGAAATATGCTTTAGATACGAAATTACTGAACGAAATACACAGATTGTTTTTTTGTTTTTTTTGTTTGTTAATGTACACAAAGATCCAATTTCCTTCAAGTATTGTCTTTTTTAGAATTTTGAGACAGCTGGTCATCTTATACCTAAACAAAGGTCACAAAACAAAATGCAAGTTACTTTCAGATCGTCTTTCAATTCTTGTAGGACAAGCAATGTTTTTGGAAACGAATTACTTAATTGAACATGAATGCATGTCAACAATTTTACATTGGTGTACAAGTTGTCATAACTGAAGCTATCAAAATAATCCATAGTGTGTCAAGTGCAAAATTCTTGTTTAGACTAGAAACTCTCAAAAGAGAGGAAACAGCATTAACCAGTATGTCATTGTCTAAACCAGATCTTAAAGTGGACATATATCTTTATACAAGTCAGGAGTTAGGATATCATTGCCAATAAATCGAATAGGACAACTATACACCAGAGATCAAATGAAGTGGAAGTAAGCAATGACATTGTACGCCGTCAACGGTGAGCGAACTCAATCTCTGTATTAAGCTATAAAAGGCCCGATATGACAAAATAAATACAAACTCAAACGGGAATATTGAATTGATTTAGAACTTTAAAAAAAAGACGAGCGACAAATATGACAGACAGCCGTTAATGATTATTACTTAATAGCAGCGTATCTATATATCCCACAACAAAAATGACACTATGTAAAGATATGAGCGTACTCGCAACAACTAATACAAAAATTAAATATCTAAGACTAAAATACCAATCAGTACACATCCAATGGATTTAGTATAAACGTCATTAACAGTCAGAGAAAAACATGACCTTGTGCTGGTTTTTTGTTTTTGTTTGATTTGATATACATTCCGACATGTTCGTGTCTTTTAAAGCTCATTATAACATTATTTTCTTCTTCTTGTTGAAGGCCGTACAGTTACTTCTACATACTTACATCCGTGTCATTAGGTCTCTAGCGGATATTTGCAAGTATAGCCCCTATTCTTTCTACTCCCAAGGGTGACTGGGGAATAGAAGTATGGTCACCATTGGTCTTCCTCCGACCAGCAGTAAAACCCTTGCTAAAGTGGGGCGTCCGTTTGGCTGTGCGGGATGTATAAATTTGCAGCCACGTCCGGTCAGAATGAGGACGTTAAATCCGATGCCTCGTGTAAAGAGAGTGCCACGCTCCTTGCACGTTAAGAACCCTTGCAACAACTCTTTGAGGGGTCCGTAGGTGACCTGTTGCAAGGCTAAATTTCTGTCCCTATCCAATATACCCTCATTTCCCGTAGCAGTCTAAATTTCTCCGACCTTAATCCCGGACGCCCCTATTACAGAACCTACCTATCTATACTACTAAAATAACGAGGTCCAATTTGTTAGCCGGCATGACGCAAAAACGACGAATCGAAGAATTCAACTTTATATATAACTTATATAGGACAATGGTGTTGTTTAAAAATTACACCATTCCAGGCCCTTTTGTTTTCCACATAATTAACATTACCAAGAATTAACAAGTTCCGGGTCGAATCCGATATCGATACCTATAGTATATGTCACATGTAGTTTCCGGTTACCTGTTACCTTCTGTAAATCCCTCCTCTTTCAGGAGAACATGGAATTCTTCCAGCAGTAGTTTTATATCTATGTTACAATATAGTATACTATCTAACAAGTCTGTTTTCTTCCACCTCAATACTACCATTAAATTGGTTAATTAGTTACATATCAAATTTAGTTTATATTAAGTTTATTGTAGTAAGGAAATCAGGACGTGTTCAAACAGAAAGATTTAAAAGCAGAGAGCACCTTACAATCAGCATGATTTTATCAGATGACAATACCAATACCAAATCCAGGCTAAACACAAGGGCATAAGTACTTTAATTCAGACAAGGACCCGCATTGTCGCGGGTGTGTTCTAGTTGTATTTATTGTTAATTTGTTCTCGTCCTGAATATGCATGAAATATTTGCCACTGGACGTTAAGCAACCAACAATCAATCAATCAACCATATTCTTTCTTATAGAACAGATGGCACAGAAAATCATAATGTAAATCATTAGCATACTAATATATATAAATGCCTTGTTCTAGCTATAGTGTTCGAGAAAGTTTATTGACCATTAGTGACGTTTTTTATACGTTTCAAGTTGTTGTTTTCACAAGATTTACACAAAAAAAAAAAAAATAAAACAAAATATGATCAGGTAAATAAGATATACAAATGTCAATCAATGTTCATAAATACCCCCAAGGGTGACTGGGAATAAGTATGGTCACCATTGGTCTTCCTCCGACAGTAAAACCCTTGTCAATGGGGCGTCCGTTTGGCTGTGCGGGATGTATAAATTTGCAGCCACGTCCGGTCAGAATGGGGACGTTAAATCCGATGCCTCGTGTAAAGAGAGTGCCACGCTTGACGTTAAAATGCAACAACTGAGGGGTCCGTAGGTGACCTGTTGCAAGGCTAAATTTCTGTCCCTATCAATATACCCTCATTTCCCGTGGCAGTCTAAATTTCTCCGACCTCAATCCCAGACGCCTCTATTACAGAACCTACCTATTGTGTTTATTGTTAATTTGTTCTCGTCCTGAATATGCGAAATATTTGCCACTGGACGTTAAGCAACCAACAATCAATCAATCAATCAAGATAAATATAAACATTGACGAAAATTGTATCTAGGTAATAAGTCCTGTTATGATTTTATTCGAAAATCACGAAAACAACTATTGATTAAGAAACACTTTCGCAAGAGGCCTGTAATAGAGGATATCCAGGATGAAGGTCAGGGGAACATGGCACTCTCTTTACACGAAACATCAGACTTAACGTTCCCATTATGACCGGACGTAGCTGCGAACTTGTAAATCTCACACAAACAAACGGACGCCACGCTTTGGCGATGGTTAACTGCTTGTCGGAGGAAGACCAACGGTGACCATATTTCTTCTCCCCAGTCACCCATGGGTAATCGGGGACCGATTATCAGTAATTATGATAATAAGTGACTGTGAGCAGTCCACATTCTGCTAAATGGCTTGGTATTTCATCAGTGCATGAGGACTACAAGAGCTGAGAAAAGTGTAATTAAAAACATATTTAATCAAACATGCATGCCATTTGACACAAAGTTGGTAAGGCGGAATGACAGACAAGGGTAAAACTATATATGCCACAGCTATTTATGGTGGCATACAATCTGTTTAAATCTTGAAATTAAAAAAAGACAAGTTATAAATCTTTCTTTTTCATATGACAAGAACATGTAACCAAAAATAATATGAAATACTACCTCTTTCTAATGATAGAAAATTCTGGTAGGGATGTGGTTGTTTTTGTCACTGAACCGTCTTTTTTTTTTGCGTATATGGAACCTTTTTGTTTATTATTTTTGTCTTTGGGGTACTCTTTCTCCAGCGTATATGCAATATTTGCTTCTCATGTCTTATTGGCTGTTTTTGTCGTGCGGATACTGTCTCGTTGATGTACAGAAATATAAACGCCACTTTTACGCCATTTTTAATGTACAGATACTGTCGTGTTAACATCTGTGCCACTGTCGCTAGATTCTTGTTAAGTCGACATATATGACACATTTTAAATTGCCATTTGTGTCGTTGGAGTACGGTCTCATTGACGTAAATGTCTAATTCTTTTCCCTGTCGGTGGAGTACAGTTTCACTGACTTACAGTCTACATTTTGTTTTTGTAATGTCTGTCGTTTAAGTTTTGATTTATTGACGTATATTTATATTCCAAGGAAGAGTGGGGAATAGAAATATGGACACTACATGTTTCTTCTGTCCGGCAGAAAAATACCTTGCCACAGTGGGGCGTCAATTAGCGAAGTACGCATCCTAGTCCGTTCAGAGTGGGGACGTTAAATCTGATGACCCGTGTCGAGAGAGCACCATGCTCTCTGAACGTTAAAAACCCGTGCAACATTTCTTTGAGAGGTCCGTAGGTGGCATGTTGCAAGACAGTTTCTGTCCCAATTCACTTTACTCATTTTCAAGTGACAGTCAATATATATCCGACTTTCATCCTGGATGGCCTCTATTTCAGGACCTACCCATTGTCTTTATTGTTAATTTGTTCTCGTCTGAACTTGAAATAGTGTGCCACTGGACTTGAACAACAAATAATCAATTATTGACGTATATGCCACATTGTTTTATTTTTTCGGTGTCGATGAGTTACATGAAACATCAGTTTTTATTATTTATTTCGTTAGAGTACTGTGATATTGATATATATATGATGATACGTACTATTTTATGATATGTCTCCTTAACCTATTCCGAATGTGTTTTTATTCTGTGGGGTTATTTTTCATTTAAATATATGCCACATCTGTCTTTAATATTTGTGTCGTTAATGTGATATCTAATATGACGTACCTTTTTTTTATTATCTGCGTCTCATTGACGTATATGCCGCGTCTTATTTTTTTCCGTTTGAGTACTGTGTCCTAGGCGAATATGACACATCTTTTATGTTTCTTTGTGTCGTTTAGTTACTGTCTCATTCACATTTGTCACATCTTTTTTTTGTGTCCTTGGAGTACTGCATCTTTGACGTGGTTTTTTTAAAATTATTTGTGCCGTTAGGGTACTGTCTCATTGTGTCATTGACATATACAACTTGTACTTTTTTTTTCTTGGTCTTCATTTTCGTCAGAAAGTGAAGTATTCATGGTTGGTTCCATAACGGTCAGTGATAAATATTGATTGTGAAGTGGCAAAAATCTCCTTCATATTGAGGACGAGACGAAGAAATAATTGATGCACTACGTACATTGAAGTCTACACGAATACACAGGAGATGGAATGGGGTTGTTGTTGTTTTTATTTAGGGGGCATGAGCTGAAGAATGAAAATGACACATTGAAATTAAATGTAGTTCAATCTTTCTAAACATCCGTTTTAAATCTGTTTTCCTTCGAGGACAGATTAACATAAAGGTGGGTAGGGATTTTTTTTACGTACAGATCCATATAGAATCTATTGATTTCCAGACAGATTATTATTAACACACGATTAAAATTTAAATGATAATCTTTAATGTAAAAAGTCAAACCATGACGGGTTAAAATGCAAATATTATATGTACATAAGAAGCATACAACACATGATTTTTTTTTAAACGAGTCAATTTAATAATATGTACATAAAACTATATTTCATATTTTGAAAGAGATGCTCTGAAATATATTTTGAGTTTTCACCAATCATCAAAACCCGACTGGCAAATAGAATTTAACCAAGAACAACATGGTTTTGCCTATGCAACTAATTAATGTTGTTAGGTTCGTTTCTTTTTTACGTCAAAAAGAAAAACCTTCCCGTCATTTATATTACATACAAGCAGATTATGTTTGATGTTTTTAAAAATAAATTCCAAATGGCTTATGTAATCCATGTGGTTTAGTAAGAAAAAAATCCTTTTTTGATGAGACCGCCTGATTATATTTTCATGGATTATATCTTTCTCATAAGAGTATGATTTATACATAAAAGATAGGAGCATGTTCAGTGTTTCTTACTCGGAAAAAGTTTTTGATTTTCCATATTGAAATATATAGAACAAATGAATGTTCAAATGTTTTGAAAATGCATGAATAATTAAAATGTCAATTGTTCTTGAACAATTGAGAGGTCTTTCCTTTTCGTAATGTAAAATACATGTTCCAATAGGCGTAGAATGCACTGAAAAGCTCTTAAACATACATACAACTAAAAATATGACAAAAACAACAAATTCGGCTTGAAGGACATGACCTTGACTTTTGTCCTTGTGACCTTTGTGAAGGTCATTGATCCACAATGTCAATTTAAAAGACCCCATTGGTCTAGGACCTCTGGTTAAAGAGTTAAAGCTAATTTTGTCTTTTCAGAAACCGTTAACGGGGTTATGCCCTTAAGAATATGTCAAATCTCTTCCGTCAAATGTAAAAAGTTGCGCCTCAGTCACCTAAACATTTTCACTATTTACTATTTCTGTAAGATTAACCGTTTTGAGATATCCAATAAAAGTTGTAAGGTCAAAGGTCAAGGTCAACCTTAAAAACACTAAATGTCCTTTAAATAAGGTCAAAACACATAATGCGTTATCTGGGACATGACCTTGTGACCTTTGTCAAGGTCATTGGTCCTAAATGTCATTGCTGAAGACCCCATGGGTCTAGGACCTTTAGTTATATAGTAAAAGCTGATTTTATCTTTGCAGAAACCTAAAACAGGGTTATGCCCTTACAGAAAGGTCAAATCTTTTCGGTCGAAATGTAACAAAGTTGCGCCTTATTAACCCAAACATTTTCCACAAGTAAAAAATTCTGTAAGTATAATGAAAACCCTTTAAATAAGTTCAAAAACACATAATTTGTTATCTGGGACATGACCTTGACCTTTGACGTTGTGACCTTTATAAATGGGTCTAGGACCTTTGGTTATTTAGTAAAAGCTGATTTTGTCTTTTCAAAAACCTAAAACAGGGTTATGCCTCCTTACAGAAAGGTCAAATCTCTTCGGTCAAAATGTAACAAAGTTGCGCCTTATTGACCCAAACATTTTCCACTATTCAAAACTTCTGTAAGTATAATGGTTTCTGAGATTATCCCATAACAAGGTGTAAGGTCAAAGGTCAAGATCAACATACAAATTTGACCTTGAGGCATTTTCAAAGTCACATAAATTGATGATCATTGGTGAAGATCCTAGGTAGCTACGACTTACGGTTTCTGAGTTTTAGTGGCCAACCTACATCGATTAATTTTCATAGGGCATAACCCTACCAGTGAGTCGTTGAGTCTTTTCGATCCAAATGTAACGAAGAACTAGGGTCTGGTCCTGAACAAATTTCAGCTTTCGGTTTTTGTACCTATTACGGTTACGGTGTTTGAATGATAACAAGGTTTTAAGGTTTCGGAGGATAACTCCCGACCGACAAAATTATTTACGACTGAATGGGTGAGTTCAAAGTTTGGCGGATAGGTATTTATGACACTGATATTGACTTTTGACCTTGTGACCTTTGTGAAGGTCATTGGTCCATGATGTCATTATAAAAGACCCTTTAGTTCAAGAGTTAAAGCTAATTTAGTTTTTCAGAAAGCGTTAACAGGGTTATGCCCTTAATGATAAGTCAAATCTCTTCGTTCATAATGTAAAAAGTTGTGCCTTAGTCACCTAAATATTTTTCACTATTTACTATTTCTGTAAGTATAATCGTTTTGAGATATCCAATAAAATGTTGAAAGGTCAAAGGTCAAGGTCAACCTTAAAAAGCTTTAAAACACACTAAAATCCTTTAAATAAGGTCAAAACACATAATTCGCTATCTGGGACATGACCTTGACCTTTGACCTTGTGACCTTTGTCAAGGCCATTGGTCCCAAATGTCATTGTTGAAGACCCCATGGGTCTAGGACTTTTGGTTATATAGTAAAAGCTGATTTTGTCTTTTCAGAAACCTAAAACAGGGTTATGCCCTTACAGAAAGGTCAAATCTCTTCGGTCAAAACAAAACAAAGTTGCGCCTTAATGACCCAAACATTTTCCACTATTCAAAACTTCTGTAAGTATAATGGTTTCTGAGATTTTCCCATAACAAGGTGTTAGGTCAAGGTCAAGGTCAACATACAAATTTGACCTTGAGGTATTTTCAAAGTCACATCAATTGATGATCATTGGTGAAGATCCTAGGTGTCTACGACTTACGGTTTCTGAGTTTTGGTGGCCAACCGACACCGGTTAATTTTCATAGGGCATAACCCTACCAACGAGTCGTTGAATCTTTTCGATCCAAATGTAACGAAGAACCGGGGTCTGGTCCTGAACAAATTTCACCCTTGGGTTTTTCTACCTATTACGGTTACGGTGTTTGAATGATAACAAGGTTTTAGGTTACGGAGGATTACTCCGAACCGACAAAATTTTTGACTCACAGGGTGAGTTCCAGATAGGTATTCATGACACCGATACAAAGTGTGAACATGAAAGCGACACGTCTTACGGTTAAGGCTGCTAACTTCGTCAAAGTTTGGCGGAAAAGAATAATAATTATAATAATAATAATAATAATAATAATAATAATCAGAAGAAATACAGTAAGGTCTTTCCCTTTTGAAAAGGAAAGACCTTAATAATAATCACAGAACAAATACAGTAAGATCTTTCCCTTTTGGAAAAGGAAAGACCTTAATAATAATCAGAAGAAATACAGTAAGGTCTTTCCCTTTTGGAAAAGGAAAGACCTTAATAATAAATATAAATCAATTGCTTTTAAAAAGCAATTGTAAACGGTCTTTCCCCCTTTGAAACATGATTGATTGATATGTGTGTGCGTGTGTGTGTGTGTTTGTTTGTTTGTTTCTTTCTTTAAAGGGTCCATATTAGTGTGTTGGTTAAGTCTCTATATTTAGTTAGTTGGAAAGTTTTTATTCTATTTCAGGGTCCGCGCGCGTCTTTGTCTCGCGCCAGGTTGTGGCGTCACGTGTCGAAGCTTTATAATAGCGAAAACTTAGTATTTTTATTTCTTTTTAGGTGGAGACGTTGGACAGAGAACATGTATAGCAACGGAGTACACACAATGTATTTCTTTTGTCATTGTAGGTAATTGACGTTTCGATCACAGTTCACGAGCAGTGCATGCTTTGGATTTAATTGATCCTGTGTAACTTTAAAACACGTTTATCGATTATTTTCATACAATGTACATTTTCAGCAGCAGTTTGTAACAGAGATTTGTATTTTAATCTAGGAGCGGACATTTTATTGTAGGATTTCCTGAGATTTACGGAGCTAGCAAGCGATTTTACGGCATTGCAATTTCTTTTCTCTACGGAAATTCTTGGGAGGAGCTGCACCACGTTGTTTTCTGAAGATGTAATACATGTATACCCTGCTGACTGCAAATTTTGAGGTCAATTGGACATGTAGTTTCAGAGAAGATCAGATAACATGCATGTGGATTTTTTTTTTTCAGAAAAGATGTTCATACAATAATATAAATCAATTGTTTTAAAAACAATTGTTAATGGTATTTTCCCCTCCGAAACATAATTGATTAATTCATTTGTTTATTGATTGATTGATTGGTTGGTTGATTAATTGGTTGGTTGGTTGGTTGGTTTGTTGATTATTTAAACACGTGGGATAGAGTGTCTTGAAACAAGCGAAAAGGAAACAAATGAGATCTTGGACCCCGTATTAAACACACGAGACGGAAACATGCATGCAATGATTGATTGATTGGTTGGTTGATTGATTGATTGGTCGATTAAACACGTTGGATAGGGTCTCTTGGCACAAGCGAAAAAAAAACAAATGAGACCTTGGACCCCGTATTAAACACATGAGACGGAGACATGCATGTAACGATTGATTGATTGATTGATTGGTTGGTTGGTTGGTTTGTTGATTATTTAAACACGTGGGATAGAGTCTCTTGAAACAGGCGAAAAAGAAACAAAGGAGATCTTGGACCCCGTATTAAACACCTGAGACGGAAACATGCATGTAACGATTGATTGATTGATTGGTTGGTTGGTTTAAATATTGATTGGTTGGTTGATTGATTGATTAATTAAACACGTGGAATAGGGTTTCTTGAAACAGGCGAAAAGAAACAAAGGAGATCTTGGACCCCGTATTAAACACCTGAGACGGAAACATGCATGTAATGATTGATTGATTAATGATTGATTGATTGGTTGGTTGGCTGGTTGGTTGGTTTAAATATTGATTGCTTGATTGGTTGGTTGGTTGGTTGGTTAGTTAGTTGAGTAAACACATGGAAACGAGCCACTAGGATCATGCAAAACGGAATTTAAAGCCTAGATCATATATCTTAACACATGGGATCTAGCTTTTGAGATCCCTCAACAAGTAGTAAGGTCAAAGGTCAATGTCAACCTACAAAAGCATTAAAACACAATCAAACTCTTTAAACGGTGCCAAAACACATAATTTGCCTCTTTGTACATGACCTTGACCTTTGACCTTGACCTTATTTTCTTTTTTCGGACCGAGGACCTCAAATCAAAAGACCTCAGGTCTCTATAAGTTATGGTTTTCAGTTACAAATGCACATCACTTATATCAAATGCATAAGGGAAATAACTCTCATATGGAGTCTCCGGATAGCTTTGGTCAAAATAAATCAAATCATCCTGAGGAAATAACGAGCAATTTGGTAAAATAAATTCAACGGTTTCTTATACGGTTGCGACATATAAGAAATAACAAGAAAAACAGTGTTCGGGGAGGTAACTCTTACATGGACAGGTTTTTGGTTACGCAGGGTCAGTTTCAAAAGCGTATCAATTGTTCGATATCATATACCAAATAACTAAGCGACATCTTGCGAAATAAGAAAACAGCGAAGGAAAAAAGTTTAGGCGGAAGAAAAAAAATAATAATAATAATCAGAACAAAAGCAATAGGTCTTTCCACGGAAAAGTGGAAAGACCTAATTAAAATGTCAATTGTTCTTGAACAATTGAGAGGTCTTTCCTTTTCATAATGTAAATTATATGTTTCAATAGATGAATGCATTGAAAAGCTCTTTAACACACTTGAAACCCTTAAAATATGAGAAAAAACACATAATCCGCTATTTGGAAAATGACCTTGACTTTGACCTCATGACCTTTGTCAAGGTCATTGGTCTAGGATGTCATTACAAAAGACCCCGTGGGTCTAGGACCTTTGGTTCAAGAATAAAAGCTAATTTTGTCTTTTCAGAAACAGTTAACAGGGGTTATGCTCCTTACAGATAGGTCAAATCTCTTCGGTCAAAATGTAAAAAAGTTGCGCCTTTATGACCCAAACATTTTCACTGTTTATGATTTCTGTAAGTATAATCGTTTTTAAGATATCTAATGAAAAATTGGTTAGGTCAAAGGTCAAGGTCAACCTTAAAAGGCTTTAAAACACACTGAAAACCCTTTAAATAAGTTCAAAACACATATCTTGTTATCTGGGACATGACCTTGACCTTTTTTATTTTTTTTTTTTTGTTTGTTTTTTTTTAAAAAATTTTTTTCCCTTTCCTTGTATTTTTTTTAACTTTGGTTTAACTTTAATTAAATTTAAAAGAATTAAAGTTTTTCCCAGCTTTTTTTTGGGCATTTTTTTTTTTTCCCTTTTCATGTCTTTATTTACAAATGGATATTTTTTTTTTTTTGTTTTTTCCCTTTTTTAAAATTTTTGTTTTTTTTTTTCCCTTTTTTGTTTTTTTCTTTTTTCCCTTTTTTTTTTCTTTTTCTTTTTTTTTCCTTTAAATTTTTTTAACCTTTTTGAAAGGCGGGAATTTTTTTTAACAAAATCAAAAATAAAAAAAAATAAAATTTTTTAAAAAATTTTTTTAATTTTGAAAATTTAAATTTAAATTTTTTTTTCCCCTTTTTTTAAATTCTTTCTTTTTTCCCCAGTTTTTTTTTTTCAAAATTTTATTGTTAATTTTTTTAATCTTTTATTAATTTTGCCCTTTTTCCTAAAAATTACAAAAATTTTGTTTTTATTTATTTCACCCTTTTTTAAACCCCCTTTTTTTTTTAACAACGGTTTTGAACGAAAAAAAACCCAAAAAACCAAAAAAAAAGTTTTGTTTTCTTTTAAAAAAGCTTTAAAGCATTTTTTTAAAAATATTTTTTATTTAAAAGTTTTTTCCTTTTAAAAATTTTGGGCTTTTAAAAATTTTATTTAAAATATCAAATTTAAAAATTTTTTTACCCAAAATTTAAATTTTTTCCCATTTTAACATTTTTTAAAAAAACTTTGTAAAATTTTTTGTTCTTTTAACTTTTTTATTGTTTAATTATTTTTAAATTAATTTTTTAATTAATTTAAAAGGGTTTTTCGGGAAGTTAAATTTTTTAAATTTGATAATTTTAAAATTTTTTTCCTTCCAATAAATTTTTTTTTGGGGGTTAGTTTCTAAAGGTTCCCTTTTTAAAATTTTAAAAACCCGGCCCTTTTGGGTTTCAAATTTTTTTAATTTTTTTTTAAAGGGTTTTGTTTTGTTTTTATTAAAACTTTGGGTTTTTTAAAGGAAAAGTTTTTCCCTTTTAAATTTTTTTACCAAAATTTTGGGTTTTTTTGGGGAAAAATTTTTTTTTTGATTTAAAAATTTTTGGACTACCCAAAATTTTTTTATTTAGAAAATTTATTTTTTTTATTTAAAACTTTTTCCCAGTTTTTTTCTTAAGTTTAAAAATTAAATTTTTTTTAAAAAAAAATTTTTTTTTTAATTTTAATTGGGTTTTATTTTAAAAATTTTTTTAAAATATTTAAAAATTTTTTTTAAATTTCTTTATTAAATTAAATTTTTAAATAAATTTTTTAAAAGGTTTTGGGAATTTCCTTTAAAATTTTAAAAGGGCTTTTTTTTGGGGCTTCCTTGGAACGGATTTTGGGTTTTTTTGGGTCTTTTTGTTTCCTTTAAAATAAATTAAAAGTTTTTTTGAAAATTTTTTAAAAAAAATTGGGTTTTTTTTGTTTTTTTGAAATTTTAACGGTTCTTTTTAAGGGTTTAAACCTTTTAAAAATGTAAATTTGGTTTTTAAATTTCTTTGGAAATTCAACCCCTTTTTTTTTAATATTAAATTTAAAAATTAAATTTTTAAATAAAAATTTAATTTGGAAAAATTTAAAGGGTTTTTAAGAAACCGAAAAACGAAAAAAACCCATTAATTTCCAAAAAGTTTAAAAAAAATTTTTTTTAATTGAAATTTTTCTTTTTGGGTTTAATTAAATGGAAACCCCTTTTTTTTTTTTGGAATAAATTAATTTTAAAAGTTTTTAAATTAAATTTTTTAAGGGCCTTTTTTAAATTTTAAAAAATTTCCCCTTTTTTTGAAAATAAAAAAACTTTATTTTAAGGGAATTAAAAAAGTTTTTAAAAAGGAAAATTTTCCAAACTTTTCAAAATATTTTTTGCAAAATTTTAGAAAAAAATTTTTTAAAAAAAAAAAAAAAATTTTTTTTTAAAAATTTCAATTTAAAAAAATTTTTGAAATTATTCAAATTTAAATTTTATTTTTTTGTAAAATTTTAAATTACCTTAATTTTTAAATTTTTTTTAAAAAATTCCCTTTTAAAGGGTTTTATACCGTTGGGTTTTCCCATTTTGAAACGGAAATTTTTAAAAATTTTTTAAAAAAAAAATTTTTTAAAATTTTTTTAAATTTAAATTTTAAATTTCTTTTTATTAAAATTTTTTAAAAATTTTATGAAAATTTTAAAAATTTTTAAAATTTAATTTTTAAAAACCAATATAAAAAATCTTTTAAAAATAAACATTTTTTTAAAACCGATTTAAACAAAATCTTTTTAAAAAAAAATTTTTAAAATTTATTTATAAATTTAAAACCAAGACATTTTTGTTTAATGCCAAATTTTGGAATTAGCAATACTTTTTTAAAAAATTTTTGTTATCAAATTGTTTAAAAATTGTTAAAAGGGGAAATTTAAATTTTAAAAAGAAATTTTTTATTTTTAAAGATAAAATTTTTTAAAATTTTTTTAACGGTATTTAAGTAAACCAAACTAAAAAATTTCTTATTTTATTTAAAAAATTTTTTAAATTTAAAAATTTTTTTTTTTAAAAAAATTTTTTAAAAGGCAAAATAATTTTTAAATAAAAAAAAAAAAAAATTTTATTTAAAGGCCCTTTTAAAAAAACGTAACCAAAAATTAAAAATTTTTTTCATTATAAATTTAAATTATGGTTTTTTTAATTAAAAAACTTTAAAATTTAAATTTTTAAAAAACCATTTTGCAAAAATTTTAAAATTTAAAAAGAAAAAACCTTTTTTTTTTAAATTTCCTTTTTTTAAAACCTTAAATATATTTTTAAAAGGAAAATTTTTTAAAAAAATTTTAAAATTTTTTGATTAAAAGGAAACCCTTTAAAAATTTATAATGAAAAAAAGACAAAAAAATTTTTTTTTTTTTTAAAAAAAAATTTTTCCCAATATTTTTTTAAAATTTAGAATTTTACTTTTAAAAATTTACCAAAAAAAATTTTTATTTGGGAAAAGCTTTTTAAAAATAAAAATTTAAATTGTTTAAAAATTTTAAAATTTACGGTTTTTTTTTTTTAAAAACCAATTTTTCCCGTTGAAATTTGGGCCTTTATTTTTTAAAACCTCAATTAGATTTAATTTTAAAACTGGAAATTTTAATAAAAATCCAAATTTAATTAAAAACATTTAAACGGCAAAAAATGTTTAAAATAAAATTTTTAAACCCAAAATTTAAAAAGAAAACTTTAAAAGGGCAAAATTTTAAACCAACCCTTAAAAAAATTCTTTACGAATATTTTAAAAAAAAGAATAGGTTAAAAAAAAAAAAAATTTTGTAACTGGGAAAATTTTTCTTTAAAAATTTAAAAATTCCCAAACCAAGGGAAAATTTGATTTTTTTTGGGAAAAAAAAACCTTAATGTTTTTTAAAGCCCAAAATTATTTTTTTTTAAAAAAGGCCGTAAATTACCAAAATATTTTTAACCAAAATTAAACCCAAAATTTTTAAAATTTAAATGGGAAAAACCCTTTTTTTTTTTAAAAAAAGGGGGGTTTTAAAGAAATTTAACTTTTTTTTTGGGGCCTCTTAAATTTAAAAACTTTTCCTAATTTTCCCTTTTCAAGGTAAATTTCTTTCTAAACCCCTATTTTAAAAATAAATTTTCCCGAAACAATTTAAAAGGGGTTTCCTTTTTGGGGTTTAATTTTCCCCAGAAAACCCTAAAACCATTTTAAAAAGGGAAAATTTCAATTCCCCTTTTAAAAAACCTTAAATTTTGGGAAAAAAAAAAAATTTTTTTTTTCCCTTTTTAGGGCCTTTTTCCCGATTAACCCGAACAAAATTTTTTAACAAAAAATTTTTTCCCTTTAAAAAAATTAAATTAATTTTATTTTAATTAAAATTTTTTTAAAAATTTTAAATCGGGTTTTAAAATTTAAAACGGAAAAATTCTGTGATTTAAAATTAAAACAAAAGTCCCCTTTTTTTCGAAACCCCCTCAAAGGTTTTTTCCCTTTAGAATTTTATTTTTAAAAAATTTTTAAAAATTTTTTTTAAAAAAAAAAAAATTTTTTGTAAAAATCTGAAAAAATTTAAAAAACCCCTTTAAATTTGGAAAATTTTTAAAGGAAAAAACTTTTCAAAATTTTGGGTTTTTTTTTTTTTGTTAATGTTTCCCAAATTTAAAATTTTTCAATTTCAAAAAATTTACAAATTTCCTTTTTTTTTAAAAAAAAAAAAAAAAAAATCAAGTTATAAAATTTAATTTGTAAACTTTTTTAAAGAAAATTTTTAATTTAAATTTTAAATTCCAATTTTTTTTAAAAAACCCAAAAAAAAAAAAATTTGTGGGGAAAAAAAAAATTTTTTCAGAAAAACCCTTAAAGGGGAAAAAAGAATTAAAAGGTATGTTTTAAAAAATCCCAAAGTTTCATTTAATTTAAAAAAAAATTAAAACATTTTAAAAAATCAGGCCCCTTTAAGGGGAATAAAAAGGGAAAACTATTTAGCCCAAGAATAATTTTTTAAAAAAAGGGGAAAAAAATTTTTAAATAAGGGAAAGAAGTAACCAAAAAAAAGGGAAAAAAAAAAAAAAATTTTAAAAATTTAACCCTTTTTCAATAAACGTAAAAATTTTTTGGGTTTTTGGGAACAACTTTAAATCAAAATTTTTTTAAAAAATTCCTTTTTCAATAAAAGTTTTAAAACCTTTAATTGAAAATCTTTTTCCCTGTGGTTTTTTTGTTTTGTTTTTTTAAAGCCTTTTTTTAATTAATTTTTTTTTTTTTTGCGGGGATTTTCCCACTAACCCTTTTGTTTCTGCTTTTTTTGTTGCTATTTTTTTAAAGGGAAATTAAAAATTTTTCCCTTTTGCCCCTCAAAACCCCAGCGTAATTTGTTAAGGCCCGGGGCCCTTTTGGGTTTTTTGGGAACTTTCCTTTAAAATTTTTTTGGGGGGCGTTTCCCATCCCCTTTTAAAAATTTTTTAAACCTCCTTGGTTTTTAGAACCCGTTTTTTTGGGGGGGTAAAATTGGCCCTTTCCAAAAATTTTGAATTCCCAAATTTTCCCGGGGTGTCAAATTTTTTCACCCTTTTGGAAAAGGCCCTTTTTAAGAAAACCTTTCAAATTTTTTAAATTTGGGGGTTTTCAAAATTTTCCAACCTTTAAAATTTTTAATTTAAAATAATTACCATTTTTCCCCAAATGGTTTTTTTTAACCCCCATTTTTTTTTTTTTTTTCTTTCAAATTTTCCATTTTGGCGAAAATATCTTTATTTTAAATTAATTTGTTTTTTTGGGTTCCCTTTTTAAAACTCCCTTTTAAAATTTTTTTTGGTTTCTTGGAAAATTTAAATTTTTAAATTATTTTAAATTTTTTAACCCTTCAAAAAAATTTTTTGTTTTTCCCTAATAACCCTTTAAAGGTTTGAATTTTTATTTTTTAATTAGGGATTGAAAGGGTTTTTTTTCCAAAATTTTTAAAACCCTTTTTTCTTTGGGGTTTTATAAATGTAATTTTCCAAACGGCCGGGATTTAATTTTTTTTAAAACCAAAAATTTGGGTTTTTTATAAAATTTTTTTTAAAATTTTGTTAAAAAAAAAATTTTTTTTTTAAAGAAAAATAAATTTAATTTAAAACTCTTATTTAAAAGGGGAAAAAAATAAATTTAATGTAAATCAAAATCAAAAAAATTTTTTATTTTGGGGAAAAGGGAAAAAATTTTTTCCATTAAAAATTTTAAAATTTTCAAAAAGTTTTTTAAAAATTTTTTTTCCTTTTAAAAAAAATTGTAAATTTTAAAATCAACAAAATTTTAAATTTTTAAACAGGAAAATTTAAATTTTTTAAAAAATTTTTAAATGATTATAAAATAAAAACCTAAAAAATTTTTTAAAAAAGGCTTTAAAATTATAAAAAGTTTGGGAAACCTTTTAAGAAAATTTAAATTTTAAAATTTTTAAGGCTCAATTGGGAAACCCAAAAACCCAAACCTTTTTTTTAAATGCTTTTTTTGGAGGAAACAAGTAAAAAAACCCCTTTTCCCAACCTTTTTGGTTTTTACCAAAAATTTCTTTAAAATTTTAAAGCGAATTTAAATTTTTTTAAACCCTTTAAATTTTTTAAAATTTTTAAAGGTTTTTTAGGAATTTCCAAAAAGTAGAAATTTAATAAAAAAATTTTAAATTTAAAACCAAAAATTTTTGTTTTTGAACAAAATTTGGGTTTGCAAAAATTTAAAACTTTTTTTCAAAAAAAAAAAGGGGCTTAAAAAACCCTTTGGGTTTTTTTTGGGTTTTAAAAAACAATTTTAAAACCCTTTCAAAACCTGTAAAAAAATTTTGAAAACAAAATTTTTGTTTAAAAAAGTTAGGGGTTTTTTTTGTAAATTTGGGTTTTTTTGCTTAATAAACTTTTTTTTTTTTTTTTTTTGGGGCCCATAATCAATATCTTTTTTCCCAAATTTGGGGTTTTTGGGTCTGGGTTTTATTTGGTTTTGAAAATTAGGACTGTTTTAAATTGGTTTTGTTTGGTTCCCACCCGGGCCCAAAATTCCGATTCGTTTTTTCCCAAACAAAATTTAAAAAATTTTAAATTGCCAAATTTTTCGTTGGGAAAAGGAATAAATAAAATTTTAATTTTTTCCCTTGGGAAATAATTTTTTTAAAAAAGTCAATTTGTTTTTTAATTCCCCCTGGTTTTGAAAAAAACGTTAATTTAAAAAAGGAAAGGGGTTTTGAAAATTTCCCCTTTTTTCCCCTTTTTTGAAGGGGGTTTTAAAGGGTTTAATTTAAAAGGCAAATTTTTAAAGTTTTTTTAACCCTTTTCAAAAACTGGAACGGGTTAAAAATTTGCAAAACAAAAAATTTTTAAAAAAAAATTTAAATTTAAAAAAATTTTGGGGCCCTTTCCTTTCCCTTTTTAAAACATTTAAAAATTTATTTATTGGGAGGCTTAAATAAAATTTTATTGCCATATCTGTTGATCTGTTCCATGATAATAGAATTTAACGGGTTAACCATCAAAACTGATGATCTTTCATGCATATGAGCCAAGGTTTCAAATATCAGAGATTTGCCATACCCAGTTTATAAACAGGCAATCACATCGGATCTTGGAAATGTAGTGAACAATCTACTTGCTTAGGCTCTTGTGCTCTGTATTGTGTACCGCTACTACGATTTCTTACGAAAAGTGCATACTTTATGCGTATAATACGCTATAAATTGCCTATATCGTATCACATCGATTGAGTATGGAGGGTGCCATGTTTGTTATGAACTGATGCTATCCCACAATTCAGTGTTGCGGAATTGAAATCCTTGTTCAATAAGATAATCGAAGTGTTTCGCCTGGCTATACTGTCAGCGTTAGCAATCAGTGAGCCTGGACCCAAGGCTACAGAAACGTAAGTCTGTATCCATCAATTTAAAAATATTCTGGCCTGTTGCTCCCGCCGTGCTATAGGTAACGAAGAAAATTCCGAATGGATAAGTACAGTATCTGTTTTTGTATGCGTAAAACTAATGGATATTGTTTACTTGTTTCATTAAATCCATATGTACTTATACTAAATGGTCCCGATGTTAATCTGTCAATTATTGATTTTAGTGTCATCTTTGCGAGATCAAGAACTATGGCTGTATTTTATTTCTGGCACATTTCATTATGATTGAATTTTACCTAATTCAATCCGCGTATATGTTACATCAAATAGGTGAAATTAGGGATTACACATACTTACTTAAATGTTTGGCTTTGAGCGTTCCTGATGAAGGTAAATCCAGAAAAGCGCTTCGGACGCATGAAATTATTAAACGTGTTGTTTTCAATTTTAAACCGTGAGACACTTAGTTAATACAAGTATTTCCTCAAACTGCCCAGTTTTTACCAGAAATTACTAACTTGTAAATGATTTTTTACACCTCATTACTAACTGTTAAACAATGTTATAATATGGCTAGCTGAGAAAAAGTTAGGGTAATACTAATCAGAAGATCAATGAGTACCAAAAACGTGTTAGGTGGATAAGATGACCGATCTTTTCGTCGAGGTTCCTTAATAAATCTAGATAACTAGAAATCCAATCAATTCTTTAACATGTATACCGGCTGTTTCTGGGATAACAGGCACACAAGTAAACTACTCAAATCCAGTCATTGGGTTACAGTTTCTACTTTCCGCCCAACCTTTCCATACATCGATGGACTAGGTTGTTGCATGTTTTGTTTTTGTCGGGATTCCGTTACTTATTCTTTATTGTAGCTCCTCTGATAAAACTGGTTCTCCAAATCGTATATTTACAGAGTAGTTGTTCAAAGTTTACAATGAAAAATGTGATAGAATCTTTAAGCCAAAGGAGAAGCAGAACACTATAATCAGCTTACAATAAGAACGCGAATGCCACAAATGTTCTGCATAATTTCAAACAGATTTAACATTACAGGTCTGTTGCGACATTTTTATCCGTTCAGAATGCATTAAACGGGGAACGTCATGCAAGTGACTCAAACTTATCAAAGCAGGTCAAAAGGATAGTTGCCCAAAGAAATCAAATTTTGCGACCTGTTCAAGTTGGTAATATTGTAACTGTTCCCAGTCCTAAATTCCGACTGTAAATAGAGGATGTGGGGATCCATGAAATCTACTGTGACTAGTTTTGAAACATGATCAGACAAATGACCAAATCAAACTCTGCTCAAAGGATGGTATTTTAAAAGGATCTTTCTCTAGAAATAAATTCACTTTCTCAGCATTTCATTGGTTGACTTTGCAAGATGCAAATACCATTATAAACACCCAGGTTGACTTCAGTGTTGGGGAAGATTGATTGATTGATTGTTGGTTGCTTAACGTCCAGTGGCAAATATTTCATGCATATTCAGGAAGAGAACAAATTAACAATAAATACAATAGGTAGGTTCTGTAATAGAGGCGTCTGGGATTGAGGTCGGAGAAAATTAGACTGCCACGGGAAATGAGGGTATATTGGATAGGGACAGAAATTTATCCTTGCAACAGGTCACCTACGGACCCCTCAAAGAGTTGTTCCAAGGGTTCTTAACGTGCAAAGAGCGTGGCACCCTCTTTACACGAGGCATCGGATTTAACGTCCCCATTCTGACCGGACGTGGCTGCAAATTTGTACATCCCGCACAGCCAAACGGACGCCCCACCTTACACCTCTATTACAGAACCCTACCTATTGTATTTATTGTTAATTTGTTCTCGTCCTGAATATGCATGAAATATTTGCCACTGGACGTTAAGCAACCAACAATCAATCAATCATAGTAAATAACTTTCAAATAGGCATGCATTCTATGTTTATTAGTGACAATATGCATGTTTGGTTGAGATAATTTGTTTATTTAACATTGTCTTTGCATGTTGCAATTTTTTTAGCGAGTATTAAAATTGTTATCCCTAAAACGATCAGTTAATACGTGTAATTACTAAATTACTTAGTTATTATAGGTATCTATTGAATTGTTTAGTAATTACATGTAATTCTTAATTTTACCTTTTTACTGTTACATATACAATTTACATTTTTGATTCATTGATGTTGTCAACTTCTTTTTTTTCCTTATGACGACCAAACTCATGTTTTTTTTTTAGTTCAGAGAAGTTTTTGGATTGATGTAGACTTGAGTTAGAGAAATCTTCAGTAATTGTGACTTCCTATTCTAATTCTACATTAAATCCCGTTTCAATTGCATCGGGGGTTCCTCGGAAAAGTAACATTGCCTGTTTGTGTACTTTCAGTAAATGCATGCGTGATTATAAAAACTGTAAAAAAATACTTTTCTTACTTTGAAAAAAAAGAGGTATTCCATGAAATCTGGTATTTTTTTTGTCACAATAACCATATATTATATAGCATATTTTATAAACAATATTAAAAAAAAAGAGCAGTGCACAATAAAATAAGAAACTAGTCTCGGAACTGGATACATTTTTTTTTAATCTGTATCCTTAAACAGTTCACATTTTTGACAGCTTTGTTTTAAGATTAGAATGCTGAATCATGAATCTTTATACATGGCATGTATGCCATGGTAAATTCTGAAATGTAACTTTATTGAATAAGTTAGTTTACCATCAAGATATGGTCACATCAACTAGAACTATAGTACAATGGTTCATTATGATATAAACTTTTAGAATTATATGTAAAGTTTTGGTGTTGACCCCAATTTCATGGTTTACTGAAATGGTTATCGGTAACAACAAAGTCAATCGCAAGGTCAAGGGTGCAACTCTTTACCTGTATGTGATAATGAAAGTCTTCAAATGATTTAGTTCGTGACAGAGCACAAACGTACCCAACAAGAGGTCACAGTCCTAGTCGAAGGAGCTTTTAGACCACATCAGAAGTCAACAGATCACCGTTACCCAGCTGGTGTCGTCTACTGGGCTTATCGTTGTACCGACCGCTCAGAAGTCGAAAGAAGTGCTGATGCATGCATGAATTTTCAAATCATCTTAGAAATGTTATTGCTGTTTTTCGTTTTATGCATAGGTTCAGATATATCTATATGTGCCAATATCATGCTCCGTTTGTCATCCTATTGTTTGTTAAAACCCAATCATAAATGCCTTCGAAATAATTTATTGAAAAATATCCATCAATATGAAATTTACAGCCATAACATGGACATAAAAAAATCGCCACCCCTTTTTGACAGTGACTAGATCCGCGACTTGGAGCTAACCTTTTAATTTCAACACGAAAAAACTTTCAAACTGTATGGTGAGCTTCCCGGCGTTATCTGGTCTTTCATCTAGACTATCCCCCCCCAAGGGTGACTGGGGAATATAAATATGGTCACCATTGGTCTTCCTCCGACAGGCGGTAAAACCCTCGCTAAAGTGGGGCGTCCGTTTGGTTGTGCGGGATGTACAAGTTCGCAGTCACGTCCAGTCAGAATGGGGACGTTAAATCCGATGCCTCGTGTAAAGAGAGTGCCACGTTCTTTGAACGTTAAGAACCCTTGGAACAACTCTTTGAGGGGTCCGTAGGTGGCCTGTTGCAAGGCTAAATAACTGTCCTTGTCAAATATACCCTCATTTTCCCGTGGCAGTCCAAATTTCCCTTACCTTCATCCCGGACAGCCTCTATTACAGGACCTACCTATTGTATTTATTTTTAACTTGTTCTCGTCCTGAACATGCATGAAATATTTGCTACTGGACGTTTAGCAACCAACAATCAATCAGTCATCTAGACTATCTACTGCAGTGTTGGAGAACATGGCTAACAAGTATTATAGGCTCTTTGTTTGATTTAATTTGATATTGGTCCGCTTAAAGAATAGGACTAGGTAAGGAAAGTTTTTATTTATTTGAAAATTATCGTTTATGATATTAAAATACATAATGTGTGCATTCATATTTATGATCTCTCATTATGATGTTAATGTTTATATATGTATAGGAAATAGTCTTGATGGTGGCCATCGTTATTCCCTATTTTCGAAAGTTGGAGTTACCTCCTATACACAAAAGTTGCCTTTCATAACAATATGAATCTTGTATTGAACAGATAGGGTAAAAATCTATTTTTATTTTTCTAATTAATTTGAGTGGTCTTGTTATCTCAGTGCAACTCAATTAGCCTGTGGAATTAATTTACCCAACATGTTTAGTTTGCCCTATGACTATGCTATGTGTAAAGAAAAATAAATTATAAAAATATATAAAGTCTATTGTACTAAAATAACGAGGTCCAATTTGTTAGCCGGCATTGGATAAAAACGACGAATCAAAGAATAATACTTTATATATAACTGATATAGAACAATTGTGTTGATTAAAAGTTGCACCATTCCAGGCCATTTTGTTTTCCAAATATTTAATATTACCAATAATTAATAAGTTCAAAGTCGACGCGTTCAAACAAACAGATTTTGAAAGCAGAGAAAACTGCATCTTATAAACAGCATGACTTCTCAGATAACAATACCAATACTAAAAATTCTGGCTTAAAATAAGGCTTATACATAATTAGATACTTTTATTCAGTCACGGACCCTTTAAGTCGCGGGTGTGTTCTAGTACCTACTAAGAAGATTGATTGGTTGTTGGTTGCTTAACGTCCAGTGGCAAATATGTCATGCATATTCTGGACGAGAACAAATTTACAAAAAATACAATAGGTAGGTTCTGTAATAGAGGCATGCGGGAAATGAAGGTATTTTGGATAGAGACAAAAATTTAGCCGTGCAACAGGTCACCTACGGACCATTCAAAGAGTTGTTGCAATCGCGGCTTTGGATTTTACTTCCCTATCCACGTTGCTGCAAATTTGTACATCCCGCAAAGCCAAACGGACGCCCCACTTTGGCGAGGGTTTTACTGCTGGTCGGAGGAAGACCAATGGTGACCATACTTGTATCCCAACATAACACGTTGGGGTGTGGAAAGGGGGGGTGTACTAAGAAGAGCAGATAACTCTGTAAATTGGAGATAAATCATGTTTACCGAAAATAGGGATATTGGCAACAGGACCACAACATTTACTTTTTAATTAATTACACAATGCAAATAATACACTTCTTGCAAGACTGTGCAAAGGGCTTTGTAATAATTACTATTCGGTACTATTAAATTACACCAATGCAAAATGGTCTTAGTTAAAACTTTCAATAATTTAGTAGGGACCTTTAATAATTAGGAATGGATAATTTTCCAGGAGTTTTACCTTACTGTACTATAAAGCATAAAAGACATGAGTTTATGATATTCATTCAAGTATATTTTGTAGGCCAGACAGTATCATAACCATGAAATAAGTGACAGTGACATGCATTGTAGCTAATTTACATATTTCAATCCATATTTGAAAAATAAAATAAGAATACTTATGCTATTCAACAAACATTATTGTCTGAAATAAGTAATGTAATTGATTTGAATCGTTCCTGATCTACTTTGTGTCTCTGAAGTCTTGTACTTTTTAAATTAGAGCAGATTTTAAACAGTGTAGTACTGGCAATTGCCAATATGATTTATTTATTCTAATCAATCTATAGTACTTATACACATTAGAAGATGTGGTATGATTGCCAATGAGACAGCTCTCCATCCAAGACCGTAAGTGTTATATAAATAAAAGCAGTTATAGGTCGCAGTACGGATAGTAACGGCCATTGAACATAGAGCATAGACTCGCATCGCAATTTTGGACATTTTTACCTATTATGTCTGTTTGTTTTGTTCACACATCGTTATCAATATAATGGAATTTTATGCGACTGTCATACAAGTGAGAGGTTTAGCTAGCTATAAAACCAGGTTTAATCCATCATTTTCTACATAGGAAAATGCCTGTACCAAGTCAGGAATATGACAGTTGTTATCCATTCGTTTGATGTGTTTGAGCTTTTGATGTTTTGATCTTTTTCTTTTGAAATATCGTAAACGGTATAATCTGTATGTGTCTGTCGTCGTTATTTCTAATAAATATATTACTTACCAGAAGCAATTAAAAAGAAAAAGAAAATCTATATGACATATTTTAAGAACTAAACATAACAAATATATGGTATGGGTCTGTCGTCGTCTTCATAATCTGGGATAGCTTTGTTGTATGCATAGTATTATATTTTAGCTGACGTGTATTTTATTCACGGGAATTTTTATTTCTTGATTAAAGTAAATAAAATGTTGACAAATACCACACGGGAAAAAAAACCCCCAATAGTTCATCTTGTGCATGTTTATGTGACTATTTGGATTTTTTTCCAAGTGGTGCATGTAGTCTTTTGAAAGTTGTTTTATTCGGTATGATAAAGCACTTAATGACTGGTTATGATTGTAATAGCAAGTTTGTTGTCCCTTTGATACCAACTTTTTTCCTCGGCTTCGGCTGTAAAGCCCTTGCCAAAGTGTGGCGTCGATTTGGCTATGCGGGATTTATAAATTCACAGCCACGCACGGTCGAAATGGGGACATTATCTAATAACTTGTAAAGAGAAAGTGTTACGCTCTCGGCACGTCAAAACCATTGCAATAACTATTTAAGGGGTCCGTAGGTGACTTAGTTGCAAGGCTTAATTGCTGTCCCTATCTAATATTTTATTATTTCATACCGGAGGGCCTCTTTTCTAGGACCTACTTATGTATTTATTGTAAATTTATTATTGTCCTTAACATGCATGAAATATTTGCCACTGGACTTAAAGCAACCAACAGTCATGCAATGACAAGAAAGACAAACTACTCAAATCTCTCTGAAACCAAACACAAAAGGGTAGTCAGTGGCAAAGATGTCGAGGTGGAGAAAGCACATCAATAGTTGTTTAAGAATATAAAGAGCGAAACATACCGCTATCTGGTCCAATACTTCAAGAGAAAGTCAAATAGTTAGCATTACAGCTTGGCAAAGAAGATTATGTCCCCATTAATTGTTGGCTTAAAAGGTGAAAGGGCCGTGTTCACATCAGTCTACAAAAATGCCATGGTGAGAAGAAAGACGCTAACACAAATGCAGACAACTATGTCACAACACTACTTCCAGAACTACTACGCAACTACAATCCAGATGATATCTACAACGTAGATGAAACTTGTCTCCGTTACCAAGCTATTCCTGATGGTACTCTCACTGACAAATTTGAGAATGTTGAAGGAGGCAAACAAGTCCAAAAACCGTTTCACCGCCATTGTTGGAGCTAACATGCCAGGTACCGACAGACTGTCTAGTCATCGACAAATGTTAACAGATACGCTGTTTCAGATGTGTCAAACATTTCCTAATCACATATAAGCTAATATAGTGGTACGACAATTCGAACATATTTGTCATCATCTTGTGGCAGACAGGATTATTATGTAATTGTTATTTCCCTTGTTTAAAACTATAAATTTCATATTTCTTTATATAATGATTAACAAGAAGCTAATTCAGTACATAATTGTTAAATTGAATACTAGTAGAGAGTGATATTTTGAATTCATTGGTTTAATGGATGTGAAGTTAGCAGCCGGTTCGACATTCGATATTCAATATCCAACTAGCCGCTAGCAGCCGGTTCGATATTCAAAAATATTATGTTATCATAGAAAAATTCCTACAATGAAAATGATTACATGATAATATTTAATATTACTTAAGAATTATCTTCTACGTTTATTATGTAAAAAAAAAAAAAACAACAACAAAAAACAACTCAATACGGTTGTGACGTCAACATTTTTGATTGACAGGTGTAATGCGCTGACACGATTTTAAAGGGAAGTCATTTTACATTCACACACGCTGCATTTACAAAATCACAAAAAAAGTAAACAAAAAAGTTATCCCGATGGTAGAGATTTGTATTACGAAGAATATAAAGAATTGTCATAGGTAAAGGCAGTGAAAGTTCATTAATAGAGCAATTAAAACTGAAATGCTCACAGATTGTATGCGAATGTATGGTATGGAATTAGTGACATAAATTTTAGTAATGCTGAACTCGAATTCAATTTAGCTGTTTAAGATATACTGCACTTGTTACTGCATGCATGTGTCACTAAAATAAAATCTCCCCCTTTTCAATGTGACGCTATAACTGATCATTTTATATTAATATATCTAAGCTATTTGTATTTTGATACCCCTCCCTTTTCAATGTGACGCTATTACTTATTATTTTATATTATTATATGTAAGGTATTTATTTTCTAATAAATAAAGAGAAGTTATTTGCGTTATATTTATATTTTAGAGAGAGAAAGAGAATCCAGCAGTGAAAATGTAAAGTCAAGCGCCCGTAGATATAATAAAAATCTATCGTTTGAGCTGTTACATCTAGCGCTGACCGTGTACAATCGGGCGCTGTAGATACATTGTATAAAGTTCAGCGTTGTAGATCTCAATGCCAGGGCTGTTGATATTAATTTCAAAACTGGATATGTTACATCCGCTGTATATATGAAAATAAGCGCTGGTGATGCAACTTCCAGTGCTCGAGATGTAAATATAAAGTAGATCGCTTCAGATATAAAGTCAAACGCCAGATATGTAAAGTCGTGCGCTGTAAATGTAAAGTCTAGCGCAAGTGATCCAAAGTCCAACATTTTGGATGTAAAGCTCAGTGCTGTAGATATAAAAAGTTAATTGATGTGAATATAAATAAAGATTGATTGATTGTTGGTTGCTTAACGTCCAGTGGCAAATATTTCATGCATATTCAGGACGAGAACAAATTAACAATAAACACAATAGGTAGGTTCTGTAATAGGGGCGTCCGGGATCAAGGTCGGAGAAATTTAGACTGCCACGGGAAATGAGGGTATATTGGATAGGGACAGAAATTTAGCCTTGCAACAGGTCACCTACGGACACCTCAAAGAGTTGTTACAAGGGTTCTTAACGTGCAAAGAGCGTGGCACTCTCTACACGAGGCATCGGATTAACGTCCCCATTCTGACCGGACGTGGCTGCAAATTTGTACATCCCGCACAGCCAAACGGACGCCCCACTTTAGCAAGGGTTTTACTGCCGGTCGGAGGAAGACCAATGGTGACCATACTTCTATCCCCAGTCACCCTTAGGGGAATATAAATAAAGCGCTACGGATTTAGAGTAAAGCGCTGAAAATGTACATTCCAACGCTTGAGATGCAAATTTGCTTTAAAATTAAAAAACCAGCTCTGTAGATCTAAGGTCCAGCTTTGGAGATGCAAAGTTCGTCGCTTAAGATCTTTAGCTGTTTTGTAAAGCTCAATACTGAAGATCCAAAGTTCAGCAATGCACATTATGTAGATGTGAAGTCCAGCGCTGTAGATATAAATTGCGGTTTTAGATCTTTTTGAGTAGACTAAATATCTACAGAGCTCGATATTACATTACATCTCCACCGCTAAATTTTAATTTCATCACCAGTCCAAAACTTTCGACCTACAGGGCAGAACTTTAGATCTACAGCGCTGAACGTAAGATTTACAGAACTGGACGTTAGCTCTTCGGTGCTGGGCTTTACATTTACAGCGCTTGACTTATGATCTACAGCGCTTGATCGATATGAAACCGACAGGGCCCCGTAAAAGTTTGACCGCCGAAGATATCATATCTAGCACTGTACATAGTTATGACGTAATGCTTTGGAGGTGTAAAGTACAGCGCTTGAGCTGTTGAGTCTTGCGGTGAAGATATTATGTTAAGCAATGTAGAGCAAAGGTCCATGACCAACACGAGTCTTTACTTTACATCTCCAGCGTTTGATCTAAAACAAAATCTTTATTTGTATGAGACTGACGTACCGGGTAGATCCGTAAAATCAAACAAGCGCTAGACTTTAGAAGTCCAATGATTGATTCTTTACTCTACAGCGGCATACTTAAAAGAAACACTATTAATCTGTATGAGACCAACGTTCTATTTATTCGAGCGCCGTAGATATAAAATCCAGCGCTGTAGCTAAAAGGTAAGGCGCTAATGGTGTAAAGTGGAACGCTGGAGATTATAATTCCTGCGGCGAGGATGTAATGTTCAGCACTGTAGATCCAAAGTCCAGCGTTGTAGATTTTTAGTTGATATTATATTTACAGTGCTGGTAACTACATAGCCAGCGTTATTCTCTTAACATCTACAGCACTTGACTCTAGATCTACAGTGCTTGACCTTATATCAGCAACATTGTACTTTACAACTCGAGGGCTTGAATTTATACAAAAAACCTCTTTATTTGTATGAGACAGACATGGATTCCTTAAAAACGTAGATATAAATCTAATCCTAATCCTAAAGTCCAATGATTGAGATCTTAAGTCCAGCGCTGTAGATCTAAATTGGATCATCGTAGATCTAAATTTCAGCACTGTTGATCTTATGCACTGCGCTCTACATCTAAAATCCAGCGATGTAGATTTGAAGTCCTACACTGTAAACTAAGTATATAAAGTCCACCGTGGAAGATTTTAAGTAGACGATATATACACCGAGGTACAAAACGCTAGTCTTAATATATCCAGTGCTTTAAACGAATGCCTAATGGAGGAATTTTTGTTCTAAGGAAGACGAACGTGCTGCAGGCGGATCAACCATTTTTGTGAAGGACAACGTCATTCATAGGATAGTCCAACTCACCACAGATCTGCAGGCAGTTGCAATTCGTTTATCATTAGATAAAACAATAACATTATGTTCTATATATATTCCACCTAATTCAAATATAGATAAAGCTGAAACTCAAAAACCTCACTGATCAATTACCTTCACCTTTTATACTTATGGGAGAATTTAATGCCCACAATCCCACGTGGGGAAGCAAGTCTCATATAATGAGGCTGATGAGCACTCACTCTCCAACAGACGTTTGAAGCTTGGACTTCAATACGCTGTCAAGCTATAAGCATATCCAAAAAATCCTGCCTACAACTGGGTTTTTAATCCCATTTATGAAGATATATTTGCAAAACATGAAAATAAAATTCCTCCATTAGGCATTCGTTTAAAACCACATTTAACCACTTTTGATTTAAAATCTGTTGCACAAGTTGGAACTTGCAAATGCCCTCCATGGGAACTTCCAAAACCGAAAATGATATTTGACCTCCGTAAATACAAAAAAACGGAAACAAACCCTCTTTTAATTCAATAACATTTTGCTGAAATTAAGGCAAATTATTCAGATTTTTCAACTGTTTACACAGATGGATCGAAGGATGGTAACAGAGTTGCATCTGCTGCTGTCTTTGGAGACAGAGCTGCGACTCTCCGTTTGTAGTCTGCCGCATCCATATTTACTGCTAAAGCAAAGGCAATAATTTTAGCTTGGAAATTTATTGCTACTTCAGACAAATCCAAATTTATATGTTCTGATTCACTTTTGTGCTTACAAGCTTTACAGAATACTAAAATAAAAAATCCGATAATTCTCAAGATTTTATATGTAATGAGGAATTTAAAAATTCTTCATGAAGAAATTATTTTTCTATGGGTTCCGAGTCATGTTGGAATCCATGGAAATACAGTTGTAGACGAAGAAGCAAAAAAAAAATGCCCTGGATGATCCCTTATCTAACAGTGATATACCATATACCGATTTTAGATCTAACATTAGAGAATATGTTTTTAATATATTGGAAAATGAATGGAGTGAAAAAGTTGATAATAAATTACATGAAATTAAACCTAAATTAGGTAAACCTTTTAATACTTTTACGTGCAGAAAAGATCAGTGTGTAATTTCTAGATGCCATATTGGTCATACTAGAATAACACATGAGTATCCTTTAAAAAATGAAGAAGAACCACAATGTATACCTTTCAACTGCAAGTATACTATTAAACATGTTTTAATTAATTGTATTGACTTTGCTGATATTCGTAGGAAGCATTTCAATGTCAATAATATGTATGATTTATTTGATAGTGTTCCAATTACAAATATTGTTTCATTCTTAAAAGAAGTTGGAATATATTATTAAATATAAAAATGTTGTATGAATTGAAAATGATTTTAATTTTTATCACCTTATCTTAGTGTTGATTTTTATTTGTAAATTAAAATATTTGCTTTAGACTTGTGTTTTAGTATATTGAAGGACCTTTTGTCTCATTTTAAAAATATACTTTAAATTGTTAAATGTTGGAATTAGCTCTCGCCGCGATATAGCCTTTTTGCGCTAAGGCGGCGTAAAGCAAACACCAATCAATCATTTGTTTCTTATTTTCAGAAACCACATTTGTGGATGGTTCTGGATTTGACACAAGATCAGATTTTGGAGTATATCTCAGTGTGCATGCATAGCACAGATCTTGTCTAGACAGGAAATACTGGAAAAGATCAGTAGAACAGCAAGAATTCTTTCTTATAGACTAAAAAAGTAAAACAAAATTATCGAACTCGTAAGGCAAATTCAAAAGCGGGAAGTCCATAAAAACTGGCAAATTCAAAAGTCTGAAGTCCATAAAATCTGACAAAACCAAACGCTAACAATCAACTGAACTAGTAAAAAACTACTCCCATCATCCTGACTTGGTACAGGAAATTTCAGAAGAAAATGGTGGGTTAAAGTACTCGGAATCTTCTGTTTTAGAAAATCCCTCCATCTAAGGAACACTTCTCATAATGTCGAATAAATTGTTTATAAAATATGAAAAAAAAACATACTACGTACGCCTCGTGAGCTGAGTGTTGCTTACTATCAAATATCTTTACGTTTGCTAGGCGGAATGCCTTTGATTATATACCAGTTTTTGAGAAGTGAGACGACGTTACTGTGAGTTCTACATTTCATGCACACATCAATACTACATATAAAGTAATATAATTCTTGTAGGTAAGGTGTACGGATGTCGTGCAGTGCTGGACATTCCATCAGGAAATGATCGATTGTTTCTGGCTTTCCCTTGTACATAAGGCATGCTGTATCTACTGTATTCTGGTTGAAGGCGGCTTTATTACTTTGTAGATAGTAAATATCTGTCGACAGTTTCATTGTCGACAGGTATTTACTAAGTTATCTCCTTGTATCTTGAGAAGAGGTATTTACGCTGGCTAAACTTGGGTGTGCTTTGTTCAACATCAGGTTATTCGTTGATAAAGGCGGAGAGATGAGTAAAGCCGAGCAGAGGATGCGGTTTCAGTTTTGTGTGAATTGTCAACGGTTTGTTTTTACTATTGACTTCCACCTGTCCTTGCTGTATAGGTTTACCAATATCCTGTGCTTATGGGAGATCATAAATGGCAAGAATATTTCGAATCTTTCCGAACTGTCCTTGCTGTATAGGTTTACCAATATCCTGTGCTTATGGGAGATCATAAATGGCAAGAATATTTCGAATCTTTCCGAACTGTCCTTGCTGTATAGGTTTGCAAATATCCTGCGCTCATGGGAGATCATAAATGGCAAGAATATTTCCGAACCAACTAGAGGTTGAGAATCATACAAGAGCAAGTTGATTTACGGCCAGGTCTTACTCCACAGATGACTTCATAGCATAAAATGTTATTGAAGGTGTTTAAAGCAGATTTATGAAATATCCCAATTATAGGAATAACTCCAGCAAGCATATGAACAGAAACGCCTGCCGTAATATTTAGCATGGATAGAATTTGCTTAAATGATTTTCTAGACCACAAACAATTTATTGTTGACACGAATTTATATCTCAATTTGGTTTCTGTTGAGATTCATGTCATAATATTTAATAATAATGGAAAGTCATGTTGCATCGATATAATTGTTCAGATTCACTAATTACCTTTTCTCTGTTGCGAGTAGGTGGACCGAATCGTTAGCTTTCACTGTTTCGTGACACGGCTACGTTTTGGAATTTGACTTCAACTAAATTATATAAAAAATCTATGAATACTGAATTGATTCCTGGGAGGAAACGACAGTTTCTGACTGAATTTAGTATTAATGCAACATATAATCAACCTTAAGGTTCATCATAACAAACTAAAATTTAGTAATGGCGTCCAAATTGTGGATTAATTGAACCTTATGGTAACCAATTTATCTAACTTATTGTCAAAAACTTATATAATAAGTTAAATTGAGGATATAAATTATACAAATTATATGAAGAGTACAAAATAACTTGTTTTGATTAAATGCCTACATAAATTCAAATACCTTTGTTTTTTAAGCCAACACTTCTCAGGAAAAAAATGAAGAGATTGGAACATTGTTTCTAGTCAAATCTATGTTAAATCGATAAATTGTGATCATTGTCCGAAGAAGTTGAATCATGAGTGAAAACGTGTTGCAGCCATTTTTTTCAACCAGTTTCCTGGGCTGGATTGATGAAATTTATTTTCTATGCAATATTAGCAGGCATAAAAGATATGATCTTAAAATAAATGACATTGGGAATGATTATTACTTATTAAGTTTGTAATCAAAGCTCTCATTTAACATTTACCATCTATTTAATTTCACATGTTACATGCTTGTTTACGTTCCTTTCCATGTCTTCTTTCACTTTCGTTATCCATATTTATCCGCAGATTTTTAACCTACAATGTTTATATATCTTAACATTTACAAGAATTGAACACAATATTTTAAATTGAATGCTATCGTTTTGTACTAGTCTGATCGTGAATAAACTAATTTTTATCATTATTTCAGGGAACTATTTTTATTGTACGGATATCCAGTTTAAACCGGAAACGTTGTTCGGCTGATCTTTTAGTCTACACAAGCAGAAAGCAATTTATTAACATGAAATAACAAAAGATATCAACGACTTTATAATGAATAGTGGTAAGATGTGTCCCAACCCCACTCCCGATTACTTGAGACATGTTTTGATCTCCTGTAAAAGTCCGAAAATGATTGATTGATTGTTGGTTGCTTAACGTCCAGTGGCAAATATTTCATGCATATTCAGGACGAGAACAAATTAACAATAAATACAATAGGTAGGTTCTGTAATAGGGGCGTCCGGGATTAAGGTCGGAGAAATTTAGACTGCCACGGGAAATGAGGGTATATTGGATAGGGACAGAAATTTAGCCTTGCAACAGGTCACCTACGGACCCCTCAAAGAGTTGTTGCAAGGGTTCTTAACGTGCAAAGAGCGTGGCACTCTCTTTACACGAGGCATCGGATTTAACGTCCCCATTCTGACCGGACGTGACTGCGAACTTGTACATCCCGCACAGTCAAACGGACGCCCCACTTTAGCAAGGGTTTTACCGCCGGTCGGAGGAAGACCAATGGTGACCATACTTCTATTCCCCAGTCACCCTTGGGGATAGTCCGAAAATGGATTTGATCTTTACGATCAAGTATGTCAACATCAACAACAATTTTTTCAATATTTTTTTTTTTTTTTTTTGGTTGTGTATTGTAGTTGAATGTAATAATATATTGGGTATGTATATTTAAAAATAGTCTTGTAAAGTAAGTTTTGTAAGTAAGAAATATAATGGAAAGCAGTTGAATGTCAAAATGCAAGGTTAGAGAACATATATACAATAAGATAGGATAATTTCAAATGGCTAGACAAATTAAGGATTCTCACAGGTTTGGATTACCATCTGGAAGGTACAGATCAGGACGGAGAAGTATAAGGGTGAATTCAGGAAATGTAAAGACTATAAACCAAAGTGAATTGGAAGGAGGGACTAACATGACAAAAATTTGTATACGTACACATCGTAAAAGAAGTGCCTATAACAGGTTACGAATAAACCTTCTGAGGAGATGCACCAGAAAACAATATCAAGTGTATAGAACAATTGATGGAGAGTTGAAAACTTTTGAGGTACAAAATGTGGCTGCAAATGCAAACAGGATAATAAACTTGAATTGTCTACAAAAACACATAACAGAACTCACAATGCATGCCGTTACGTGTGACAAAGCCAGACAATTGGAAAATTTTGTCTAACTATGTAATTGTCAGTTCTATTTCGGATAAAAAAAAAAACAACAAAAGTGTTTAAAAAATGCTGCGAAAACCATAAAAGAACAACAATATAATATGGGTCTTTTGCAAACAATTTTTAAGGACACTTGAAAAAAAGGACGTCAATGGCTTTTTTGGCAGACAGAATTCTGTCTGGTCTGACCGAGTTTCAATATCTGTCAGCCGAAATGTCCAGCAGCAGATTTAGGGATTTGTTACTCTCTATAGGTATATTTCTTAAACTAAAATATTTTTACCATCATTTCCACACACATCATATAAATCAACATCAACAATATCGGTTAATTGTATATGTTGTTCTTCATCTGCAGTTTGATTTTTAAAGTCAAGGTCAACTTTCCATTTGTTATTTTCATCTTCATTAAAGCGCTTCGGACGCATGAAATTATTACACGTGTTGTTTTCAATTTTTTAACAGTTATATCTCTTCATTAGGTAGAAGAAACTGAAATTAAAGCGCTTCGGACGCATGAAATTATTACACGTGTTGTTTTCAATTTTTTAACAGTTATATCTCTTCATTAGGTAGAAGAAACTGAAATTAAAGCGCTTCGGACGCATGAAATTATTACACGTGTTGTTTTCAATTTTTTAACAGTTATATCTCTTCATTAGGCAGAAGAAACTGAAAACATGAAATTCAGATACATTATTTATAATCGCATACATGTAGAGTAGACTCAGAAATTAATGTGCATTTTTTGAACTGACAATATGTTTTTCATAATAGAAGATACACTGGAGAATCTAGTATTGATCGAACGTTTAGTCTGTCATAGTGGTGTTTTTGAATTAAAGTGTGGTTAACTTCTATATTTTTCTACAATACTAATTATCTGAGAGGACATATGGATACTTGTGTAGATATATTGCTATCGCGATAAAGTCCATATTTAAATATTAGTATGCAACAGGTTTTAAGTGAATAAAAATCATATACACTGACAACACAGATTACTGTGTAATGTATGGCAAATCTAACTGGAGAACTATCATATTTTTAGTGACCAAAGCTTCTGCAATACAAAGTGGTGTGTTTGTTTTGGGAAAATCCTATTGCAAAATTTAGAAAGTTACCATACGGCAAACCACTCAAAATCCAGAGCTGACAAAACGAAGTAGAGAGAATTTTTGTTAAAAATTATTAACTCATGCCGAAAAACTTATCTTGCTAGCACACACCACCAATGAAAATCTGAACCAAATGTTAACCACAAAAGCACCGAAATATAAACATTATTCTGCTTTAAATAGTATGAGTTACAGGTTTAGTGCAACAGAGGCACAGAAAAATGAAGGCCACATATATGTGCATGAGGTAATTAAATGAATTGTTTAATATTTAGAACAGCACCTGTAATTCCATATCAAGACGAGATAATGTTTAGTGAAGAAAATATGAGGCCATATGTTGACCCACAGTTGCTGACTCTACGTCATTATTGTACTTTGGTGGAGAGTTGTCTTATTGCCAATCATATATCCTCTTCTTAATGTAGTTGTAATTTGAACTGTAAAAATAATGTTTATACACATAATTTATTTTTGAGCCTTCCTTCTGTAGAATTAAACTCATTTCAGTTTATAACATTTAGCGCCTATTATCACATATCTTCTTCAAATTTCAGTCATAATATTTCAGTGTGTACAATATTAAGATTAATGTTGAGAATGGCACATATAAGCTGTTGTTATCATTCAATATTTTTTCTGACATGCACTTTAACAGGTTAATGAATCAAAAGGGCTCTCAACAGGCAATTTTACTATACAGCTTGCTACCTACATGGATAAAGTACAGTAAAATACAGAAGACAAAATAGAGCGTTATGAACATGTAGCAAATTAAAATCCACTTCACATCACAAGATTTAGCAGTGAAAAGGGTGGAATTTGACGAAAATCTTTCCACTCCTGATACATGTATTATGTTTGAAGCAACACTATGTTCATCGTTTAGACAATACAACAACAATAAACATTAAGCGACTTAACCGTTATCACCTATGCCTTATCTTAATCATGTTTTTATGGAATCACCTGATACATGCACTTCTGCCATTAACAGACCTGTTACCTCAACTGAACGGGAGATGATTTTTAATGAGATATAAAAAGTATTAATTTTTACAATTCCACAATTAAGTCCATCTATATTTCTTTCTCGGACGCTTGCACAATAATTGTTTCACACATGGTTTATACTTGAGTAAATGTTCATGCAATGCTTATGATTTTTTTTTACTGAATTTCAGACATCTGGACACACAAACATACGAGTATAACCAATTACTCAAAACTTAACCCCGAGAAACATCAACAGACAGCCCGTTGCATCTGAGAAACCAAGACGAACATGAACACATATTTTCTTCACAGACAACGAGAACTGAGACACAACTCATCGTTGGAACTCATCGTTGGGCAAAGTCACGATGCACCGCGTGCAGGAATGAATTATATTATTAGGGCACCTATTTATCGAGGGGCAATTTTAACATAAACAATACATCACCATCAGTAAAGCCTTCTTAGGAAAAAAAAAAAAACGCCATCGAGCGTGACAGTTCGCAATATGACTAAACTAATGTGGCCAGACATGGTGAACTTCATTAATCCTCCTTCGTGTTCATTTCAGTGAACAGTGAGCTCAATTTTCCGCGAAAAAGTCGTTTTTTCTTATCACCGTTCAGTTGAAAAATAAACCCATCATAGATACCAGGAATGAAAAGACCATGTTTATTTTAATCTAGTCTAAAATGAATTGGATTTTTTAAAGACAATAGTTAAAGGTTTACAAAAGATTTGTGTGCGTATAAATATGCAGTTGCGTCTCATAGGACAGACATGGTTAGGAGAATTAATTTTTTTATGAAACAAAAACAGGTTTTTTGGTTATAAAAGAAACAGATTCTTACATTGTTAGCAGTGGATTATCTTTTTTTTTTCTAATCTCGATAGTACAATTATGGAATTTTAAGTGGCTCGGTAATTGAACTATCGATAATCCACTTCTAAGGGAGCAATCATTTAACTTCAAAGGGGGTTATGGTTTTTTGTCCGAGTCTGAATATTTTTTTCGCGCAAAATGCGAACTTTTTTTTTTTTTTTTGGTATGGGGAACATCTGGATTTAGAATATTTTTTTTCCGTCAAATTGGGGTCAGAGGTTTAAGAACAAAATTGATTATCCAATCAAAATCGCGCTCCCAAAATCTTCGCTGTGAATTAGACTGACAGAGTCGGTTGCAATTTTTATCCACTAACCGCAAAGGGAGATCACTAGTAACAACATCCTAAACAATATGGTAGCCTCCAGTAAAAATATGACAAATGACTTCGGGTGAATTTTCTACACCAAGGCGACTATATTATCGATCAATCGTGTGTTCTCTATGCAACTTTTCTTTCACTGTTACAGAAATTAACCAAAATGGACAAAAAATAGAGAAAAAAACGTTTTCATGAAAAGTATAAATTAACTTCAGAGAGAGAACACGCAATTCGGAAAGTTATCCCCGATTTTCAAACTCTTGAGAACATAAACAATGGGGTGTGTAAAAAATGTTTCCGTCGAATTGAAAAGGTCAATCATTTACGGAAAAGGCAAAACGGCACAAGGCGGACATTATGAAAACTTAGGTTAACGTTCAGAGTGTGTCACACGTTTCAAACAGAAGACTCCTTAGATCTCCAACTACACCAGATCCATGTAAAAAAAAGAACAAACAATATTCCATCTATAGAAGTGAGACACTTAGTGAAAATACCAAATTTGATTTCAAATTTGAATACATGTACCCAGAGTCATGATGTTATACCTTTGTATAGCCAACCTACCAACTTGCCAGACATGTGAGAAGCAACCATTGCATTGCCGCTAAAAATAATACTAACACAGAATAGCATTAATGTTGGTTAGTTTACAATAATAACATACACGTATGGGGCTCAGAGATAAACAAGTCTGCACCTTTTTTATCTAGCCCTTTTCCAAAGACCACTGTTCTTTTATGTACTTCAATTGGTCCACATTTGGACAATAAGGGAGGCCGTGTATATGGATGTTGTCTTTCAACCAGTCATATCAGTAGTTCCATGACTAAGTTCCATGACTTTGGGGCTCAAATTCGAAAAAAAGGTATTATTTCAAATATAATTTTCAGTGACATTGAGCACCACTGAAGACATAATTTCTGGAAATGCACATTTTGTGCATAAATTCATAAATTGTCTTGCTATGAATTAGGCAATAGTTTTTTCAGTTGAATTGTTTCATGTTTTTTTCATGTCAGGTCTTATTAGCTGACTATACAGTATAGGTTTTTCGAATTTATGAAAGCCTTATGGTTGTCTATTATTCAATTGCTAACATCCACTTCATTTGAACCTTGGTCATGTTGGTGGTAGTTGTCTCATTGGCAATCATAACACATCTCCTTATTTTTACACTACATGCACATGTATTTAATGACATCTTTTTATTAATGTTTGTATAAAATTTGATAACACATTTGACAATCCACATGGAAACAAGAGGCAATCTCCTGATTAATATTTATGTACATTTGTTGTACATGTAGAATTACAAAATGTGTACACAAATGTATTAGCAGTAGTGCTTGCATTTAATAGTGTTTGTCATCATGCAAATATACATGTACGACAGATTAATAAACAATGTAAATTATATATAGATTAAGTATATTATTCATTATATTCACCAGATTTTAAATCTGCTAATAGTCTCTTGGGTTTTATAACCAAGAAAAAGAGAACTAGATTTCATCTCCAAAGAACGGAACACTATAGCATTGCTAACAACAATCTAAAAACAAATAATACATTTAATTAATGCTCAAGGTAGACTCAACAATTTTTCATTCGAATATTTTGTAACAAAATTGATTTATGAGACTTTTTCAAAACCCAATTTATAAAGTCGAGAAATGTTTGTGAACTAACTGTTCTTAAAAATTTTAAACCAAGAACGCTTCATGTGTTAATGAGATATCCAAAATTGCTAACAATGAGTCATATGGAAATATGCACTTCTTTGGTAATTTTTATTTTATGCCAAGACTGCTTAAGTTGTTTAGTTAGCTATAACATGCTCACTTCAAATATGAGAGTTCATATGTTGGAACCCCGACCATGTGAAACCAGATCTTTGAAATTGGATATCTGCTTCCTCTCTACTAAGCTGTGACCCTGCTTTGTACTAGACAGAGATATTGAGCCAGAAAAAATGTCGCCCTACCCAGACACATTATTCTAACATCAATCTTTGTTCAAAGTCCTAAATGCAGCCTCTTGCTTAATATCTGTGTCTAGTACAAAGCAGGGTCAGCATTCTTTTCTCATTACCATGTTCGTATCCTGAATATGCATCTGACTTGCAAAATAGACATTGAACAACCATCCTTCATCTTTTTATGCCTGCCTTTCCTTGTTCGTCCATTCAGTATAAGGTTAAAGTTATTGGTCCAAGTATTGTTTGTTGATGTTGAGATAAAAATTTTGCATTGAGTGTTTATGATAAAGGTAAATTTTGGAAAAGTTTTGACGTTTTTTTTTAGAGTGATTTCATTTATCTGAAAAAAGTAACATTACCTGATTGACCAAATAAATATATTGTTGGTCTATCTACTGATGTCTGAATGTTGATTGGCTTTATATTCGGAAACTTTTGAACATATTCATCGTCTGTTACAAACTTAGCTGGATCATAAAGCCAGGAGACCATAAAACAGGCGTAAGAGTGATTTAATATGTTGCTATGATCGTGCCAAATTTTTATATCTAATTGTTTTATTTTGTTGATAGCCTCTTCTTTCATTCCAGTCTGATGTCCACCGCTGTTGTACAAATCATCGGACAAAAGTCTCATAATCCTGATCAGAAAGATGGTTTAATTCCAAGTTAGATCTGATCCCGAAGAGCAGTCTGTCTTATAAGTGCAAGTGGAATTTTGCGACCAAAAACCTTTTCATCTATCTCAGCTAGGGCGCCACTTCTATCGTTTTTAGCTCACCGTTCCCAAAGAACTGTGAGCTTTAGCCATCGTCGTCGTCGTCCGTCTGGTGTAAACTAAAATGGAACATAGGGGTAAAATGTATTTCTTTGCTTTTGAAGAAAATATGACGGATACAAAGAACATTTCAATGGAATTTTTAAGCCACTCATTAATATATATTAAAAAACAAAAATAATCCTTGATGAAAGATTTAAGCAAAAAATTACAGGTGAGCGATTCAGGTTCTTGAGAGCCTCTTGTTTTTGTACTAACAATGTGTTTAGGTGCAACTTCCTCCCCAATGTATTTATCTCCTGATTGTATTTTTTTTTACGTTATATCTTCTTTCAGGTTTTTTTTACAGGTCTTGATGTTGGAATAGTTACTTCTGTTGTTTTCATATTTATAGCCCCGCTTTAAAAAAGTGGGGGTGTACTGTTTTACCTCTGTCTGTCCGTCCGTCCGTCCGTCCGATGAATATTTTCGTCGCATTTTTCTCAGGAACTACTTGACAAAGATTTCTGAAATTTGGTTTCAGGGTTTATATAAGTAAGTTACACCGTGTGATGCGTTTTCAGATTCATCACTCAACAACTTCCTGTTTACCGAACACACTTGTATTATTTTATACACGATAGCCAAGTTGAAAATTTTCGTCACATTTTTCTCAGGAACTACTTGACAAGGATTCCTGAAATTTGGTTTCAGGGTTTATATAAGTCAGCTATATCGTGTGATGCGTTTTCAGATTCATCACTCAACAACTTTCTGTTTACCGAAATATTTCGGCGGGGGTATCATCAGTGAGCAGTAGCTCACAGTTTTACTTGTTATGACCTGTTTTGCTCTCCTGACTCGTTTTTGGTACATGTTAAGATGTACAGTTAATGAACTTGTGTCAATTTTATTATTTATTTTGCATATGTCTGAAGTATTTGTCCAACATTTAGCGGACTATTGTCGTCGATTTTGACATTGAACTGTCGATCCAACTGGGTCCAGTTTATATGTGAACCTTTGGTTTGAAGTTGTGTGGTTCAAAATCCTTGTTTTCCAAGTTGTTGTAACTTACAAATTTTACATGATGTGTTTTTTGTTTATGTAGTTTTTTTTCTCTGTTTGGTATTAAATGTTCTATCACTAGTTATTTGTTTTGATTCAAAATAAGTAGACATTCGGTCTCTGTTGTATTGTTTATATGACTTCCAAGAAGCCAGGAAACTATATACTAGTACATCATTTCCACCATCTGCTATTGATTCAGCAAATTTATTGCGACTTTCAACAATGTTTTTGTTTTTTTTTCTATCCGGTGGTGTTGAATTGGGGGACATGCTTACAGATATAGATTTGTCAAATGAAATGTTCATTTCTGTCTCCACAACTGGCTGGATCAATTTAACAACTTTTTTTGACAATATCAAGTCCCTTTGTTTTACTCCCTTTAGCAGCTTTTGGGGAGGTTATATGAATCATTATTTGTGTAGTTTGTTGGTCAAGTTGTCTTGCAAGCGAGGTAATTTAATTTGAAAAGCTACATACTTGATGTTCATTTTTGGAAAGTTCTCCGTGTATTGTATTCTTCTTAATAAGCAAACCACTCTCTTAAACTTAAACTGCTGCTTAGTTTTGAGGTTTTGTACATTTAATCATTTTTCTCCATGCTTCAATTGACGATAAGTCCCTTGTGTCTCTTGAAGTGATTACTTTCCCAAAGATGACAACTGTTTTATGACTGAATATGTTTTCTCTGAAATAATTGCATTTTGTGTACACTTGAGCTATTTTACATACTATTTGTTATGTATTTTAAGCCTTTCCTATGTCAGCTGTTGGTATTATTGCTAAACAATTAGTTCCAAGTTCACAGAATGAGCTGGGTAAAAAGATTAAATGATAATTAAACCAACATTGACATTTGGAATTGCATAAATTTGATTAAATATTGGAAATGTACACAAAACGTCGGAGACACGGGCCTACCCAACTTCCGGATAGACTGGATTTGAAAAACATTGCTAACCGAGTCCTAGACCGAATTTTTCTGTCTCCTCAAATATGAAATGTCAAAAATAAACACGAAGAGACAGATTATTCGGTCTAACCTAGTCCCTGTGGTTGCAAGCTCGGGCTTAAAGCCTTTCCAATTTAGTAGCTGTATATTTTATTGATATCTAATTGAAAACAATACATTGACATTTTTGCCATTTTAAATTCTTGAAAAAATTGTAAGATTTTAATCAAATTAATGCTTGCACGAGGATGCAGTGTTACTCGATATCCGAAATCAAAATTATGTAAAAGCACCGACACTTCATCATTTGTGGTGGGTCGGTTTTTTTCCTCAAGTGAAAGTTAGTTTAAACAATGATTTGTATAATGTACTATACAAATCCTTGGTTTAAATAAAATAATTTTTTTGTAAATTTTTTGTAGAAATTTTATTTATACGCGTTGGGGAAAAATTAACGCATTTACTTTAACCCCCTCCCCAATTGTTTTTAGATATGGTCTTCGGGGTTGTTTTTTTAGTGCTGTCGGTGAACAAAAAGACATAAATTTAAGAAATAACAGGAACATGCAGGGGCGGATCCAGAAAGATTCATGATTGATTGATTGTTGGTTGCTTAACGTCCAGTGGCAAATATTTCATGCATGTTCAGGACGAGAACAAGTTAACAATAAATACAATAGGTAGGTCCTGTAATAGAGGCCATCCGGGATGAAGGTCGGGGAAATTTGGACTGCCACGGGAAAATGAGGGTATATTGGATAAGTTCAGAAATTTAGCCTTGCAACAGGCCACCTACGGACCCCTCAAAGAGTTGTTGCAAGGGTTCTTAACGTGCAAAGAACGTGGCACTCTCTTTACACGAGGCATCGGATTTAACGTCCCCATTCTGACCGGACGTGACTGCGAACTTGTACATCCCGCACAGCCAAACGGACGCCCCACTTTAGCGAGGGTTTTACCGCCGGTCGGAGGAAGACCAATGGTGACCATATGTCTATTCCCCAGTCACCCTTGGGGGCCAGAAAGATTCAAAAGAGGGAGTTCACAACCAATGATAAAAGGGAGGGGGTTCCAACCATATGTTCCCATTTAAATGCATTGATCGTCTAAAAAAAAGGGGGGTTTCATCACCCGGAACCCTTCCCTTGGATCCGCCACTGACATTCAAACAATCTGACTTTATTCTTGGCTAATCAAGTAACTTTCATTAATATATTAGAAACTATTGCCTTCAAATATAAATGAATGGTCAGTGATAAACGAAAATCAGTACACTGAAACATTCTCAATAAGATTCTCCCCCCTTTTTATAATACACGTAGAAAACACTTTAATGGAGTGCATTAGTGTGCTTTGAGACACACGAGAACGTGACAATGATTTAATATCCTATTTTGGGAGTGTAGAAGACCCCAAATAAGCGGTCAAGGGTTAATACTCTTGTCAGGAGTTTACGAAATAAAAACACAAAAAAACCTTTAATCCAATCGAATTAGCAGGATATTTTATCGGTATGTTTGGACTTTTTCTCTGAATTATGTAAAATCTAGAGGTCTCCGAAATAAATCCGCCATTGTCTGAATATCATCTGAAGCTAGTTCGCCTCCCCTCTCTATGATTTCTCCTGGATTCACATACCAATATTTAATCAAATTTATGCAACTCCAATTCAATCTAAACCAATGGTTAATTCGTCAATGTTTTTTTTGTCTTGTTTGGTAAGTTTTTCAAATGCTTTAAGGAATAGTATATATATTTGATGAACGGAATGCTTGAAAGGTGTATATATTTATCTGTTTGTCAGGTGTAATCTGACCTTGCTCTTATTTTTTATGGCTCATTGCACAATGTATAATTCTTTTGAGGTGGTCTTCTAAGGATCGATTAACTATATTTGTTGTATCAAATAAGTATAAGATATGTATGTCAATCTGGCAGGTGTCATCTGACTTTACCCAATTTTCATGGTCCATTGGTCAATATTGAGTTTTTTAAAGTTTGGCCATTTTTTTTCAGATACTGTAAGTTTTAATTTAATTATGTATTGTGTATTGAATAATTTTATATATGTCAACAAAATTGGCCACCGGGACTTAAAAGGACCTTTTAACATCGTGTTGATGCATTAGTCGATTTTTTCTTCATCCTCATCGCTGCTGAATTCTGGTAAGATGTAAAGGGCTTCTTCTATTTTTCTACCCTCCATTTCTTCAGCCCCCTTAACGTTCTATACTGGTCACTTACCATATATGTTTCATTTGACAATCTCTGCAATTCTAACATGCACTCTTTTTGTTCAGTTTGATCTGTAATAGCGGCCATGTTATCGCATAGTTTGTAAAATTCTTTGTTCAATAGTCAAATCTCACTATGGATTTTTTCCATTAGAGAATCGTTGTTGAACATATCCATTCTTTCTGAAGACTAATGTCAATACCTATTGTAATGTTTATTGGTCGTTATGGTTACAAACAAGAAGAACCTTGTTGTATCAATACATGTTTCACGCAGAAGGAAGCGTTGTGTCGATTTAGACGTTTGGTGGGAAAGTCAGTGGTTGGGTCCAAGGGTATGAGGGTGTTTGAGAGGGATTCTTGTGTTCAGTATCGGGAACATTTAGAGAACACCCCTATCCAGAAAATATTGTATTCGCCCTGGGGTATATAAGCGGGTGAGGAATATAATTCGGGTTCTGTCGATATTCTTATTTAGAAGACCAGTGTACAAGAGTAGGCACGTTACATAGCTGTAAGTGATACTGTCGAGGACAACTTGTACTGGGTACAAGTTGGTCTTACATAGGAAGTTGGCAGAGCAGACTGTCCCGTTCGGAGGACAGGCTGTACCAGTACGTACTGTCTGGTAGTGACAGACTGTCCCACTCGGAGGACAAGCTGTACCAGCCACACTGTCTTGAAGTGACAGACCGTCCTATCTCGAGGACAGGCTGATAGATTGTATTATAGTTGTATATATATTTGTCTGTTGTTACTTTATATCGGCAAAGAGCCCGTGTGCATATTTTAGTTCATTGTGCATAATATAGATAGTTGTAGTTATTAGTATTACCGTATTGTTTGTGGACAACTTGGATCCAAGTATTTACTGGAACGGACGTTTGAGATATAAACGCCTGGTTACACGTTACACTATTAAGATTCGATATTTTTCACATACAGTGGAATTTTGAGTAATATTTAATTAGCGTGATTAGACATTTTGAGTAATAGAAATAAATTCCAACATTTCAATCAGGAGCTAATTTGTCCAGAATAAAGAAAAAAGTTCCTTAAACGACACTTAATTGTAATATTATTTGAAAGGTTATGTTTGTCCTCAAAGTTCCCTAACTTTAATATTGTTGAGGAAAATAATTCCGAAAAAGTGTCGTTTTTGTCCAGAATATAAAGACAAACGCTCCTTAAACGACACTTTATAGAAGGATATTTGCATTTCTTACATATATAAATAATTTTCCCTCTTTTCTGTTTCAATAGGCTCCCCAGAGTGGTTATAATGCCTTAGTATATGCAGCCAATAGAGAGAACGCTGTAATGTAAAAGGATCAACTTACACGTCGAACGCAACACTACAAAATACCTTACGCAAGTTATAATGCATCAACAGACTGTCAACACACAGTGTTCCGAAATCAACAACACCTGCTTATCAATTTGTGTATTTTATGTTATGGGTTAGTTATTTAAAGATATAACGTGCGCAGTGGACTTAGTTAAGTATGCATATGCATTCATTAATGTTGATGAAAAGTTGATTTTATAAACATATTTTTGTTTGTAAACTTGATTGCAAACGCATGATACACCTTTAGTTTTCAAAGAGCACTAATCGTACGTATGTATGTACGTATGATAAAAGCGGATGATACAAATCCACGTCCAAGTCAGGCCTCATCTTCTCATGCATACTAAATAATGACAATAAATAGATACAATCCAGATGATCATAAACAAATTATAAATGTCCAGTAGATTAATTAAACTCTTAACTTATTTTTTTCAATAACCGACACAATAGGTTAACATGTCAAGAATAGGGGTACAGCAGTCAACATTGTGTTAAAATTTTAACCACTATAAATAAACTCATCATAAATACCAGGATTGAAATTTTGTATTTGCGCCAGACACCCGTTTCGTCTACAAAAGACTCATCAGTGACGCTCGAATCAAAAAATGTTAAAAAGGCCAAATAAAATACGAAATTGAAGAGCATTGAGGGCCAAAAATTCCTAAAGTTTTGCTATATACAGCTAAGGTAATCTATTCCTGAGGTAGAAAAGCCTTAGTATTTCAGCTTATCTGTACGATCCTTTTGTCTGAGTTGACACTTTTGAACTGTCCTCATTATTCCCCCTCACCTGACTCTTCATCGCTTAACATCGGTAGATAAGTTTTTTACTGTATTTCTTATTTTTTATTATAGGAACCAATGCTTGTGTTGTGACGGAAGAGTTGTTGTCAGCCACAAGAATCAATTCGAAACTGGCTTGAAGAGACTATAAACACAAAACTATTCAAAAAACATAATTTCAGAAAGTGGAAACTATCCCAAGGTGTAAACTGTTAGAATACAAAAATAAAAATAAAAGGACTCCATGTGTTTTTACTTACCACCCATCTCTCAAAAACAGCTTCGGTCTCATTGGAAAACGGTTGAAAAGAATTCCGAACTACCCAAGATATTTCCCGAGCATCCCATGATAGCTTTAAAGCAATCCAATAGTCTGTGGGCTAAAGTGTCAGATCCGAGAAATACTTCTAGAGAATGTCGTTCGTGTGATGAAAACCGCTGCAAATGCTGCCTGTAGATGCATCACTCATCAAGTTTTCACAGAAAGGCAACCGAAAATAACTATAGGATATTTTGCAATGTGACCTGAAGCGTCATGTTATAATATTTATAATTACACCTTATATAAGAAAGCCAGATTTTGATTGGTTGATAGCCAGTGTATTTTTCGCATATTCTAATATTTTTTCCTCATTTCAAACGAATTTGCCTGTTTTTCACCACTGCCGGTGAATTTGCCTCAAATACCATGGTATTTGCCATTTTGGATATTCCTTTTTTACCCGCTCGAGCATTTCCCCGCCAAAATTTTTTCGGATATGACGTTACATAAAAAAAGCGAGCTAACGCGTACTAGTACATGTATAATTCCCGCGGTTCTATGATAATATCCTCTTATCCTCAAAATTATGCATAAACATGTTAATGAATAAGTTTCAATTCAAATCTATTCGGTGTAATTAAACAGATATATCATGTAATGGAGGGGTATTTGCGAAAAATACCAGTCTAAGACTTTTTGTCTGATTTAAAAAAAAAAAAAAAACACGTATTGTTATAATATTTAAATTGCTCTTGTCGCGATATAGCCTTTTTGTGCTGATGCGGCGTAAAGCAAATACCAATCAATCAATCAATCTATAGAATATTTTGCAATGTGACCTGAAAAAGAATGAATTTTATTTACATTCTAGAATATTCGGTTTGTGGCCTCCAATTTGTTGATAAGTGAAATCAGCCCTTCCACAAACACCTCAATGGCCATGGAAGTGATAACTCTAATAAGCCACTTCTCCCAGTTAGTCAGCATTTCAGACAGTCGGGTCACAAAATTCATGACTTTATCCGCATGGCAATCATAGTGATTGAACAGAACATTCACTGGAGTGATCCCCAGCGACTGGTTTGGGAAAGCTTTTGGATAAAGGAACTAAATGTACATCATCCACACAGCATCAATAAAAATACTAGCAGTTTTATTTTACTTATTTATGGGACGTCTATTGAGTATTGAGATTTGTTTTATTTTATGACCTGATACAGACACATAAACATATCTACAAGAAAGGCTTCGGAGATAAATTAATTTATATTAATATATGACACATGTTTTCAAATATTCTGTGTTAAAAGTTTCATTGCTAAGTTGTGGCATCGTGATTGTCTCATTGTGCTGTTATTCAAGTATGCTGAGCTTTTCCTCTTCTATTTGTAGAATTCTTTCTTGGATCTCTATCTTTCTTTTCTTCAATTGAAGCTTTTATTCAAGCAAATATATATAATATAAATATATAACAAATTGGAGGAATTTATTCAGTTCCTATGAAACAAACCAAAAGTTACATGATTGTTTGTCACAAAATTAATGCTGAAAACTTTTCACAATTTCAAGTTATTAATGTATTTCCTAGCAAGACCAATCATATGAATGTATTCCCTAACATTAAATTTGTATTTAAGAAATTATTCCATCATGTCATGCTCTATGCTTATTTAAGCATGGGTATGCGTTATATTTGTCAATATTTTAAACTGAGTCTGAGCGTTTTCGAAATCTACGAAATACCATAGGAATGTTTGGCTGGTAACTTTACCTCCCAATTATATATGAACAATTTGGACACGAAAAAGGATATGATGTATGGCATAAATTTGGATATTAAGGGAAGATTTATATTTCTATTTTAAGACATTTAGTGTTGCCATTTGCATTTTAGCCTCCAAAAATCTAGTACAACGACATCACCAGTATGCAATTGCGACTTTGAAATATTTCGTTCAAAATGGGACGTAATGTTTATGGTCGAGAATTCATTGTGTATAATGTACACAGCATGCTTCATATCACATCAGATGCTGCAATCTTTGTTAGTTTAGATGCGTTTTCTGCTTTTCCATTTGAAAACTTCATGCAACGAATAAAACGAATTGTTGGGTCGGGGAAAAATACAAAATTGAAAATGTGAAGCAACCTGCTAAATCCGTTAAAAAAGACAATATTGCGACAAAAAGACCTAATAATTGCTATGCTATTTCCGATTCGTCTTGTGAAGTTGTCAGCACTACAAACATTGACGAACCGCAAAACAATATATGTAGGTTTTATGAAAGATGTGATCAGCCCAGTAATATTGACATAATTGGTGACTATAATGGAAATGATCGACTCTCAGTTTTGAAACAGAAAGCAATGATGAAAAAGGACAATGGAATTGAAATATTTCTCGGTTTGTTACATTTTTCCATGTTGTTAAATTTTACGAATACCATATTTGGAGAACATAGAAATGTGTTTTGCTATATTAATTAGACGATTTTTTGTTTTTTATGTTTTCTTACTTATTCGATCATTATTGACATTTTTCAATTAATTTTGTTTACAAAGTATGTTTATATACAACAGTTCAAGAAAAATAATGTCAAAGCTGAATTGTGACTTTTTTGTCCGTGACTTTTTGTCTGTGACTTTCTGTCCTACACTCTTTATTTGTTTAACAACATAAAAGAGGGAAAATCTTTTTAAGGATAGTGTTATACTACCAAAGAAATAGGAATATAATTGATTGATTAGTTATTAGTACATATACATTTACTGATTGATTGTTGGTTGCTTAACGTCCAGTGGCAAATATGTCATGCGTATTCAGGACGAGAACAAATTAACAATAAATACAATAGGTAGGTTCTATAATAGGGGCGTCCGGGATGAAGGTCGGAGAAATTTAGACTGCCACGGGAAAATGAGGGTATATTGGATAGGGACAGAAATTTAGAATTTTAACAGGTCACCTACGGACCCCTCAAAGAGTTGTTGCAAGGATTCTTAACGTGCAAAGAGCGTCGCACTCTCTTTACACGAGGCATCGGATTTAACGTCCCAATTCTGACCGGACGTGGCTGCAAATTTGTACATCCCGCACAGCCAAACGGACGCCCCAATTTTACGAGGGTTTTACCGCCGGTCGGAGGAAGACCAATGGTGACCACACTTCTTTCCCCAGTCACCCTTGGGGTCAGGTCAATTACAGGATCTGTTTATGATAAAGCGAAGGTAAATATCAGCAATAGACAAATTGCTATGTTTTGATACTTTTTAGCTAACCTTTATTCAAAATGAGTTTATTTGGCACAAGAAGCACCTCAGGAATCTTTATCTTTGCATGTAACTCAAATGAAACCAAAATAAGCATGTTAGGTAACACCATTGATCTGTGCCAGAGTGAAGCTTGTAGTTATAACAGTTACTCTAGATCACAGTTCGAAGATTTTATCTCACATTTGGATACATTATATGCAGCTGTAAAACACTTCTACTACAATTGTTCCCAGAATCTAACATTTTATCGCATTCAGGTTCTGGAAAATCTGCCAACAGACAAACTGTTGATTCCAGATAATATGAAGTTATTGTAAAAATACTTAAGGAAAATTTTAGTGCTTCAACTAAAGAAGTTACAGAAAAGGTTCACTCTATCCAGAAATATTTGCAGAAAAAACATCAATTTGTAGAAATGCAATATTACGTACAACATAAATACTTCCTTTCCTGATGTCGGTTTGCAAACATTGAAGATACTTAAACCTGTTAACTGTGTATCCTGTTATCGTTGTATTTTTCCAAAGAGCCAAACATTTCCTGTATTAAACTTTAAAAAATGATGATATTTCTATTGACAAATATTTCCAATTGCGTTAAAAACAAATCATAGGTGGGGGTTAATTTATTGAAACTACAGCCATTTATTTCCAGCAAATTTGAAATTACTGATTAATGTTAAACAGATAGATATAGGAAGATGTGGTGTGAGTGCCAATGAGACAACTCTCCATCCAAGAGTATGAATTATTCGAAATACCAAGGATTTTCTTATCCCAGACATAGATTACCTAAGCCGTATTTGGCACAACTTTTTGGAATTTTCGCTCCTCTATGCTCTTCAACTTTATATTTGTTTGGCTTTCTAACTTTTTTTATCTGAGCGTCACTGATGAGTCTTATGTAGACGAAACGCGCGTCTGGCTTATCAAATTATAAGCCTGGTACCTTTGATAACTCCTTAAAGTAGAGGAACATGTGAAAGCACAAATGGAGGAGTTCGAACTATCGGTGTACGATATGGTTCCTACGCAGTGATGTTAAGGCAATTTCGATTAGATTTGGTCAGGGGGAGGTAACTCCTCAAAGACCTCATTAAATATTCATATATTCATTAATGGCGATGAGACCGAAAGCTGCGTCTGTCGATAAAAATGTATGATAACAAATTACATACATGCATTTGAATTAAAAACGGGTATCAATATGGTGTAATTTATTTACTGAAACGCGAATATTGTATGTTTGTGCCTTAATTATATTGTAAACGGTTGCAATAGCTGTTTTTCTTGCGGAGATTGTCCGCTTGTGGGACCCCGCCTCCCTTTGAGGATCAACCAATCAGAAGACGATCGCCGTCGGAAAAGATGCTTGTGGTTTGCAGAATGGAAAGCACCTTGCTACGGAAAATATTTTCACTTCTACGTGAAAATCTAACAAGAAAAGTAAGTTTAAGACACCAAATTTGTAAAATATATGAAACATACATTGTTTCTTTTGTTAATCATTCATTTCAGATGGCGAAAAATAGCACTGTATAAGAAAAAAACGAGTTCAGTGTTAGCAAGTATGATATACACGTGGTCAAAACGAAAGTAGACTGCAAAAAATATATGAAATTAGAATAATTTATAGAATCTAGTCAGTAAATGAACAGAATATCGAATGAAATAAGTTCTCTGCATCTTGCCAAGATCCCATTCTCAACACTCGCCCTGTAATTCGTTCCTAATTTATGTTTTGTAGGTAAATTTAACACTGGCTCCACAGTTGCTTCGGAGCCCGGTTCCCATTGCTTGAGCCGGGATCCCTACCCTCAAAACATGGAGACCGAACACTGGAGCCTTAGGCACACACCATTGTTCGAATGAACCATGAGCCCTAATTTGAAGCCTGGGACACGAGGAACCCTGATCCCTTAATTTGGAGCCCACAGACCAGAGTAACACGAATGACCGAATAACACCGTTATTATCCAAATAACACTTAGATGACCTGGGACTATTATACTAACATAGTATAATAGTCCCAGTAATGACCGAATAGCACTTGAAATTTTAATATTGGCACATATTGGTGACTTTTAAACATTTGATTATTAAATGAATCTGGCATGATGTTGTCCCCCCAATTCCAGTCTCAAGTCCAGATTACAACATTTTTTGCTGAAGGTTTGAGGTATTTTTCAACACCCTATTTTATAGATTCCTACAAGAAGTTGAAAGCGTCGAAAGCAAAAACAGCATGAAATTCTTTCATAGATGTCATAATTATTCTGAATTATCCTTAACCTTGCATCTCTCTCTGATAAATGCCTGCACCTTGGATAAATTATCTTAGAAATAACATTTTTCACACCCGTATGAAATTATAAGGCGTATTACGCCTGGAAATAAGGCATAAACCAGGCGTAAGTGGTAGTTACGTGTTTAGATCAGGCGTAATAAGGGAGCAGGAAACGTAAATTTGTAGTCCTGTAACGGACGTAGAAAAAAAGGAGTAAACCTGGCGTAAATTGAAATAAGCAAGGCGTAAATTTTCTTACGGGCGTAAAACTGTTGGTATGGCGTAAATCATAATACCCATAATGCTTTGTTTAAAGGATCATAGGAATTTTTTTCAAAATTTGGTTCTTTGGTTTTAGTTTGCAAGAGTTGGACTTATGGCAGCTTCATACATTCAGGGATAATTAGCTTGTTTTGTGCTTTTTGGAAGAATTTGAAATTGAAAATATGGAATCAAATTGATTAATAAAAATTGTGAAAAAAATGGAAAGTAATACATGGTAAATAACAATTATGTGAGTATAACCTAAGTTATAAGTTTTAACAGTAATTTTGAAATCCCAAAACCTTTATCCTTGGATAATAACATTAAAATCTTTTACATGAAGTTAAATTGCAGTATTATCATTTATATTTTAAAGGACATTAATTTAAAAAAAACTTAGTTGATTAAAATGCTTAAGTTTTATTTCAAGGAAAATTAATTGTCATAATTCTTATTTAAACTTAAACTTATTTGAGACAGTGTCTGTCTAAAATGTATTTATTTATATATTAGCTTCTTCAATGGTTAATATTTCCAGTTTTATGTCAAACAACGAGAAATTAAAGCAACAGTACAGAAGTTTGTATTAAATACACAAAAGCACACAGCTAGGGTGATACACTGATTTGAAATAAGTGTAGTATTATGTAAGGATATTACGCTTGGTTTATTTATTGACCAGGCGTACTCATTTGCATATTACGCCTGGTTTTCTCTGGACCAGGCGTACTCATTTGCATATTACGCCTGGTTTTCTCTGGACCAGGCGTACTCATTTAAATTTTACGCCTGGTTTCTGCCTCAGTTATACTTAGTTTCTGCCTGGTTTACGCTTGGTTGACGCCTGGAAATGCATTCCTTAAACACTGCAATGACGCCGGGATAAAGTATGGTTTTTATGCCTGGTTTCCGTGTCATATACGGGCATCACATTTCGTACAGGCGATGTACTCAAAGTCATCAATATGACCAATAGCAAATTTTTATACTTGTTGATTGAATTGACCAATTTAAATGCATAGTCTAAATAATCATGATAATATAATATTATGATTTCTTGAAAGGCAGATTTGTTGATTTTTTACTGTGAATCAAGTTCATATGTATGACAGTCCATCATAATGTCTTAGGAAGGATCACAGCAAAAAATTAAAGAAGCCTTTCATGACAAAATATTATTGGACTAATAGATATATTATGCAGTTTGTTAATCATGACTGCCCACCTTGACATGTTCTTTTTAGATATGGTTATCATCAGTATTTAAATTAAAATAACACTGCATGCATGCAGATAATAACTATTATACATGTACATGTATGTACTTCAGTTATAGCAAACATTGTCAAGGCAGTAAATTGTTTAGTACTGTAAATTCAGAAAGAATTGCTAGGTTTTCATGAATGTCAATATTAATGCGACTTGATAAGTATCACAATAATAAAAACTCACATTCTAGTATCAGATACATGTATCTATCATGTCTATATACAGATTTTCCTGTCAAAGCATTTGCAGTATTAAATAAACCTGATATTTTTGTCCTTTCTTTCAAAGATCACAATAATAAATGCACAATAATTTAAGAATTCACAGTAAATATTCTAAGAAACAACTATTATCTATATTACCAAATGAATAGAGTTGAAATTAAGTGTCGCGTTTTCTTCTTTCACATCAAATCCACGAATATTGTTTTATACCACAAATTGTTCTGTGGAGCGGAGCATATGTTGCGAAATATTTTTGGGTAAATTAGCACGAAAACACCTGAAATCAGATGCGGATTGACCTGATACTGAAACACTTTGTGATACATTCTCTTGACGCTCTCAGCAATTTAACAACAGCTTTTTACACGTCAAGAGCTTTTCCTTCCGGGGAACTGCAGCAATTCAACATGAAAAGGGTGAAGGGATTACTTCGGTTTTCGGATACAAATGGGTACAGAAGTGCGGCTGGAAAGTGCCCCCCTCCCCAATTCATATTAATGCATAAAATTTTCAGCCCACTCATATATAGGGGTTGTTCTGAGCACGGAAACACTTGAAATCCGTTGCGGATCCAGGATTTGAGGGGGACGCAAAAAATATTGTTTCACCGAGAGGAAACTTTATATCTTCAAATTATGAACCAAAGTATATTTTGCGAGTATTTTCTAGTATTATAGATATACATGATATAAGAAAATGTGGTATGAGTGCCAATGGGACAAGTCTCCATCTAAGTCACAATTTGTAAAAGTAAACCATTATAGGTCAAAGTACGGTCTTCAACACGGAGCCTTGGCTCACACCGAACAGCAAGCTATAAAGGGCCACAAAATGACTAGTGTAAAACCATTCAAACGGTATAAACCTCTAATCTATTTAAAAAACAAAAAACACTTATGAACCACACCAACAAACGACAACTACTTAAAATCCGATTACTAAATATCTGATATTGAATTAGAAAAGTAACGGCATTAAAATTCAGGATTTATGAACAGGAAAAATCAAGAGAAAGCTTAATTTTTTACTTTGACAAGTAATTGGATATGCATGTACCAACCATTCATCTTTATATCATTTTTGGGGGGGAGGTTCTATCTAGGTACAATCAATTTTTAGATGGGTAAATATACTGGATGATGAAAATTTTATTTTGGTTGAATCATGAAGCAAATAAAGCTACTGTACATGTACCAACCAGCCTGTTAAGTCTTACCTTAAATACAAACAATGTAGGCTTGCTTTTATTTGAGTATGTTGAGGTACATGTAGTTGTAAATTAACACTAAATCAGTGGTGGATCCAGAAATTTTCATAAGTGGGAGCACTCTCCAGTCATGCGTCAGTGATTTCCTATATAATCAACCAAATTTTCCCCACAATAGCCCCCCCCCCCCCCCTAAATCCGCCTCTGTAAATATTGCTTGTATTTTTTTCTTATTTGTATATAGTTCTTGGAACACCTTAAACACTATAGGCCCTAGAGACCAACAAATTACAGAATAAATTTATACAAGTACATGATATGATCTTCTTTTTGAGGCGGGATGTTTAGAGACACACACACGTTAATTTTTATCTCTTAAGAAGTAGCTCCTCACTATCCTACTACCTGTCGATACATTTATTTTTGGCATTGCACAAGTCATGTCTTTTCTGACTGTTCATGACGTTAAAATACTAAATCCCTGGGATGTGTTTTAGTTGATTTTAGTCTCTGATGCATGATTTTTTATCATTAATTGTTTTTGGCTTTTAACTAGCTGTCAGTAACTGCGAGTACTCTCAAATCGTACTTTCTTGTTAATTCGACCTGTTGATACTATTTTTAATACTTTTTTGTTATTTTATATTAATATGGATCTTGTCTGTATACCAGCTTTGATTATTTGGAATATCTACTAATTTTCACTTCTTCGTACTACATTTGTATTAACATCAAGATTATTCTCCTTTAATCTGTACAGGAAGTTTTATTGTTGATATTTACCCTTATGTATCTAGTGTTAAATTAGGTATTTATATGACAGACCTTTCTTGGTATTCCTAATTATTGGAAGATTTTATATAGACAGAAAAAGTATACCTAAAACGACAAAGTTATTTTTCATTTACCTGTATATATTATGAAAACCGGTTTTTCAAAAGTGATTATTTTCTAAGGGTTTAATATTTCGCGGTAGTGTTTTGCCATGGCTTTATTTGGACTTGTTTGTTTGCTTTTGGCCTTGAATGTTTGTCCCTAATATTTTATTAACTATGTATTTACTTTCAGGTATCACAGATCGAATTTATTCGTTCATAGTGTGTTAATTTACGTTTTGATTGAGTTAAGCCTTCCAATTGATGTTTTATCGTGTGTTTTCTATGTTGTGATGTTATACTATTGTTTCAGAAAAAGGAGAAGGTTTGGTACCATTAAAACGTTTAATCCCGCTGCAAATGTTTGCACCTGTCCTAAGTCAGGAATCTGATGTACAGTAGTTGTCGTTTGTTTATGTAATTTATACGTGTTTCTCGTTTCTCGTTTTTTATATATACTAGACCGTTGGTTTTACCGTTTGAATGGTTTTACACTAGTACTTTTGGGGCCCTTTATAGCTTGTTGTTCGGTGTGAGCCAAGGCTCCGTGTTGAAGGCCGTACATTGACCTATAATGGTTTACTTTTATAAATTGTTATTTGGATGGAGAGTTGTCTCATTGGCACTCACACCACATCTTCCTATATCTACATATAGTTGCTAACATCTACTTTATTTGGTCTCTGGTAGATAGTTGTCCAGTCTGCATCGTTAGCCACTAGTCCGATGTCCCAGACTAGTAAATATTGATTCGGACTAGTGAAAATTTTCAAAATTTTATATAGTCATATAGGAACAAGTTTTGATGTCTAGTTTCCGGACTAGTAGATGAAAAAGTTTTTGGTGCAGACTGGTTGTATCATTAGCAAAAAATGATTGGTAATCAAACCACATACATATTGTATTATTTTTAATGAGGCCTGGAACTATCCATGGATTTTTTTTGTTGCTATATAGTAAAACAAAAGTCAGACAATTTTAGACTTTACAATGCAACAGAAAATGTGTGTGTTAATTTTTTATTAAATGGTTTAAAAAATGTAGTACTTTTTTATAAATGTTATAGGTGCTTGGGAGTTTTTCATAATCTTAGTAAAGGTTAAAGTTGTTCCCTAAAAACATACACATGATACAAATTAATTGCTAAAATCTGTGGGTGTTTTTTATGCCCTGCTCTAGGGCATTTAGTGTTACCGTTGACTGTCTGTCCAGCCAAATTTTATTTTCCGTAATTACTTTAGTATGTCTCATGCAAATTTTATGAAACTCGTACACAATTGCCAAAAACAACAACACGCAGACAGACTTTCGGTTGTGATTTATTTACCGTTCTAGAGTTATGCCCCTTTTTAACTTGGAAAATTGCAAAATTTGAGTGGGGCATTCATGTCCACTGTTTTACTGTAGAGTGATTTTGTTCCAAATGATCTATCTAGACATGGTTCCTGTTACCAAATTTTCAAACACTTGACTTTTTATACGCTTGTCAAAGACGGGACATATTTACTGTACCAATGTCCATGATGTCCATCTGTCTGTCAACACTTTGTAAGATATTAACTTAAATTTGATGTAATTTGATCACAACAATATCAAGATTTTATTTGAAAAATTTTGGCTGTGTCATTCCAGAGTTACAGGACTTTAAGAGGTAAGAATGGGGTACCCCAAATGGCAAATGAGTTAGTATTTGAAACGGATCAATTAGAAATGTTCAAAATAAAGCCTGCAGTCCTTATACATGTTCGTCTGTGAAAAAAAAGGATCTGTTTATGTATTAAATACTTACTTTCTCTTCTTTTTAGTCATGTTAGTTGACCTGTCAAATACAAGATACAGAGTGCCAGTCCCACTTTGATGAAGTATTAAAAGCAATGATTGGATTAGGAAAGCTTTATTGTTAAAACAGGTAAATTGATGCATTTTTATACGCCCGTTTACGGGACGTATTATGGGATACCGTTGAAGGTCTGTCCATCCGTCCGTTCGTCTGTCCGTCTGTCGTCAACATGTCGGACATTAACTCAAAAATGCTTTAACCAATATGCATGAAACTGGTGAATTGTTTATATCTATTGACGTGAGCTCCCTTTCGTTTTTTGTAAATTTCAGATTTACCGTTTCCGAGTTTTGGGGTTTTATTCATTAAAAAAGGGGCGATTTTCCAGTTTTCCGACAATAAATCAAGAATGCTTTCACCAACTTGCAAGAAATTTTGGTGAATTGTTTATATCTGTTGATGTAAGCTCCCTTTAGAATTTTATAAATTTTATATTTTACATTTCTGAGTTCTGGGGTTTTATTCATTAAAAAAGGGGGGATTTTCCAGTTTTTGGACAATAACTCAAAAATGCTTTCAGCAGTTCTCATGAAACTTTGGTGAATTATTTATAGCTATTGATGTAATTTCCCTATTGATTTTCATAAATTTCAAATATGACATTCAGAAGAAATTGAACTTTATTTGTTTATAGTCTGACAACAGATTTACTAAGTATTGCGCAACAGCACAGTGTATTGCACAACAGCAAGAAATCTTTAATTGAATATAAATTCAATTCATATAACCAATTTCAAGTTCTTTGACTACATTTATTCAGAAACCTATAATATGTCAAATATTTAATTACAATCAAATTCAGACCTGTATCAAGCTTGAATATTGTGTCCATTTTTTGCCCCAACTGTTCAGGGTTGGACCTCTGCGGACATATCCAGCTCCACTCAGCGAATCAGTTTATTCTTTTTGCTCCTTATTAAAACTGGTTATCATTTGTTTTTGTATATCATATTTGTTTTTTATTTATTGTTATTGTACATGTACATAAATCAGGCTGTACAGTGACCTATATGCATATATGGAGCATTACATACATATAACAAATAGTTACATAAGAAAATCTATTAATATAAAGATAGGAAGATGTGGTATGACTGCAACTGAGACTACTATCCACCAGAGACCAAATGATGTAGATGTATGCATTTATATATAGGTACGTTGCTTTGCTGTCTTCAAAAATAAGCAAAACCCATACCATATTAAGCTATAAAAGCCCCCCCCCTTTTTTCCCCTAACCTTGAACAGTAGTGTATCATTACAACATAGGAACAAACTGTAAACAATGGTCAAAGTTGGTGAAAATGGCTCGACTAAATCGACTTAACAGTTTATGCATATTTTCCTGAAAGAGCAATAATTATTCTTGCACTTCTGTTCTGTTTTCAATGGTCGCAATAATAAATGCATGCAATAATTTCTGAATTTACATGATTATATATTATATAGGCTCTTGTAATACTAGTAGATATGCTTAAATCTGATTAAGGATAATATTTTTTACAGTTATTTGCAATTATCTTTAACAGTTTTTTTATTTTTGGAAGCAGATATGAATGAATGAAGATTTGTATCCCTCTTCAATTCATCTGAAAACCTGATGATTGAGCGGTCTTGCAAAAAATGTACCTGAGTCAGATGGGCTAGTGCCATAATCTGGACACAGTAACTGTTCAAGGGTAAGTGGTTGTAACAAAAGTTTGATGTTATACTTATTTGTTATTTAGTAGAGACAACAAAAGAAGAAGACTTTAAAAACATTTTGCCTTTTTCAGGGACGAATTGAGAACTTTTCTGGTCGAATGACATTATTAAGCCTGTTTCACCACTACTGTACAGTGGATGGGTGTTTTATCTGAAACCCTGCTCTTTTTAATATGTCTGTCAACTGACAGAAAATGAAAAACAATCATAGTCAGTAAAAATCTTGTTAACTTTTAATTTTACCAAATTATAAAGAATTAGGCTTTGCATTAATTTCCACTGAGTTCGTTCAAGAGTTATGGGACTTTAAAATTTGACATAATAAGCAATATTTCATGTTTTGCACATTAACAATTTATGAAGAATGTTTTTCTTATTTACAATTTTGATTCTGGTGTTCTATAGTTCTGATACTTTCATCTCAAAAAATGTGCCTCTGTATGTTATTTTTTTTGTTTTGTTTACGATCTATAGCTAGGACAAATGAATATACAGGACTTTTCATTACTGCATTAGGAAAATTACTAGTTCTAATCTAATTTTGTGGAAAATTAAAGGAACATCAAAATCCTTATTATATATACAAACTAGTGATCTGCAGATGTATTGTTAAAGAACAAACATCCTGCAAAGTAGTAAAGATCTAATTTAAAAACTGGAAGGGTGTGCTTGAAAAACCATATACAGGTACCTAGCATGAATAATTTCACCAAATCTAAACAAATGACAAAGTTCAAATTCCTGTGATTTGAGGAAAATATAAAGAAAGAAAATGAATCCTGATAAAATGCACAACAGTAATATATTTACTTATGCCTTTTATAATGTAAAAAGGTCTAGCCTTAACCATGTTAACAATGAGGACTTGCTCAATGAAAAAACCATTAACCCTATGTAGGGTAGACTAACATTAGAAGAACAATCACTTTCCTTATACTCTTCATTGAATGGGGCATAACATGAACAGTTTGGGGTCATATTTTGATGCTCTATTGACACATTATTTGTATGTTGCCTAGATTTTTACTTTTATTTTAAAACTGCTGTACTTGCATTCTGTTTATTCCTTGTGGGATAATGTTCTGTTTAGTTTATGTGATTAGTAATTTTTGTAATTTTTTCTATTTCAGCTTTACTCAATACCTGAGTGTACAGTTCCAGTTACTATTTACAATAATTTATGTGTAACCTAATTTCATATTGTTACACTTCTTCGTCACTGGTCAGATAGAATTAGACACATCTCTGTGGGGAAGAACAAAATCTTTGTACCGTTCAAGACAGAATTAATGAAAAGGATCAAGAACTAATACAACTATTATAATGCTTGTAGTACAGATGTAATTTTTTAGGAAATGTTTCAAACTGAAGCTACACTTTAAAGCTTTCCGAAAATATATTAAACCAGGAGACGTATTAGCTGCAATTTAATTTTAAGATGATACTGGACATTCTTAGTTGTTTATTACTCAATGAATAGTTAGTTTATAGCATAAGTTATTGTGACCCAATTTATCTGTTAAAATGATATTTACAACATTTTTGAAAAGTTGCATTAATATTTGTTTATGATCAATGATTCAGAAAAACAGTGTTTGTTTGTTTGTTTGTTTTCTTTAGAAAATTTAATACCAAGAGTGGAGGTCTTTGAAATAGAAATCTATGGATTTTCTTTTCTTTATGGAGTAAAATGGCATTTCATGTATATGTTGTATCAAAAACATAGATACTAGAAAAAAATAACATATCATCAATTGTTTACCCCCTTCCTTGTTTGAACAGTATGATGACTAGACATGTCACATATTATGATCTGCATTCCTTGTAAAAATAAGAAAATATGATATCATTGCCAATGAAACTCCACAAGAGACAAAAGGACACAGAAATTTAAAAACATCTGCAGGTCACTGTATGGCCTTCAACAATGAGCAAATCCCATGCCAATTATTCCTGCTCATAGTATATCCACTTTTTTTATTGATATTAGTTGAGCATGAAAATAATAAGGTGATATGATTGCCACTGAAAGAATCTCTTAAAATCTATTATAAGGACAATGGTGTGATTGTTAAGTTGATCAAGGTGCATAATTAGTAAATATACATTGTAGATTAAATATATATATATATATATATATATATATATAGGTCTCAAAATAAAATAAAAGATATTTGTACAAGACATAAACACAGGTATTATTTGAATTCTCGCCTGCCTCATTTCTATCCTGTTTGAGCTGAGTAACAAACCAGATTATGTTTTGTCCTCCATATACTGCAAAGAATGAGATGTCTTATCATTGCCATAGACACAACTACCCACTAGAGTTTAAATGAAGTAGATGTATATCGTCGTGTGAATATTATAGTGATGTATGTCCATTTTTTTCAAAAATTGACCTATGGGTACTACTAGCTTCCTTGTGCAATGATCTATCTCCCTATACAACTATATCTTTGAATCTTGCTCAATTTGTGCCATATACGTACTATTAGAATGATCTATCTCCAAATCTTTAATATTTGAAAAAGTTATACTGGTCTATGTGTCATCCAATGAAAATGTTTGGATTCGAGTCACATGACATAAGCTAGCAAATGGAGAAAGTTTGATGCCATGACAGAAAAGTAAGTTATATTTAAGCTTTTTAGTTCAATTCTTTTTCTTAAAATCATTCTAATAATGAAATACTGATGTTAAATATGTATTAACTCAGTGATATAAACATATTCCTGAAGAAAAAGAAAGTGATTAAAGTATTAAGCATGATAAATGGAGATACAACATTTTAAAACTTTCATTTTTCAAGGTAATTTGGAAAAACATCATTATAATCTTATTTTTACAAAAACACCAATTTAGAATTTATTATACATTTTGATTATTTTACAGGGATAACTGTCATTTGCTGTCAATCTTAGACCTACCTGATGTTCCTCTGATAAGGATATTTTTCTTCTTAGATCTAGAAGATCTCGTGCTTGTAGTAAATAGAGTTTGTCAAAGATTTTACCATCTGATTAAATCAACACCTGTCTTGTGGAGGGTATTTGAATTTTATTGGCCGCAAATAATAAAGGAGGAAGACTTACCTTACATATTTAGACACTCAAAGAGCTTCAGAGTTTTTAATATTGGATATTGCACTTACACAGGCCATCTTTCTGTGTTAGATTATAGTTTTATATCAAATTTAAGCTGTGCAAGAAAACTCACCTGGTTAAATTTAACTAGAACTTCAATATCAAGCACATGCTTTCTACAGTACCTACCAAATCTTGAAATTTTTGATCTTTCAGACTGTCATAATCTGAATGACTGTGATTTTCATGTAGTATCGCAGTGTCACAAACTTCAAAACTTATACCTCTCATTTGATAAAGTAAACCCAAAGACAATCAAAGATATTGTTTCTTGTACACCACAATTAGAAACTTTAGATATATGTGGTATATTTTTGAATTTTTTTGAAGTGACATCAATTCTTGATCAGTGTTACTGGACACTTATGTCTATATACCTTAGTCTTGATTCATCTGTGAATGAAGAGGACTTTCACAGGGAGATACACTTTAATTACACAGACCTTTCCTATCACATATATAAACCAATAATTAATAATTAACAATGGATTCTAATAGCAATAAATCTGAAGAGATTTATACAGTGTCCAATGATCAAGAATTAGCTTCTACTATTCAAAACAGTGATGAACACTGCACTATTATAATAGTCGATGAAAATCACAATTCTAAGTTTACAGATTCAGTTGTAAACAATATATCTGAAACCCATGTTAACAGAAGTTTTGATTTAAATGAACAACAGAACACTGAACATGTTTATGCAAATGTATAGATTATAAATCCCACAACCAGTTCTACATGTTCTAATGAATTTCAAAGTGATTCAGCTGATAACATTATATATACTGCAATAGCATTACCTAATAAAAATAAAACCATAGTTTCAAGAAATGCGAAAGATTTTGATACAATTGAACAAATTGATGAAGTCTCAAGTCATCAAGGTGAAGGTAATGTTAACAATATAACAGGGGAACAAAATTTAGAAAAAATAGAAGAGCAAAATGAAGAAACAACAGAACAAAATGAGGAAACAAGTTTTGAAACAAATGCAGATGATGAAAAAATGAGAAGTAGAAAAAGGAAAAAACAATCGGAATTATGGAAACAAAATCTAAGGAAAAGAAGACGTCAGTCTGGTATGGAATATATAAATACTAGGGGAAATACACAGCGAAAGAGAGAAGTTAAGATAGGAACGAAGGACTGTAATGGTGGATGCAGATTTAAATGTAGTAAAAATATATCAGAAACTGAAAGGAAAGCGATTTTTAAAACTTTTTGGTCATATAGCGATTCCGAAAAAAATGCATTTTATGGAAATAATATTGAAAAGTTACAGAAAGAAAGGAAGCGAACGAACAAAGAAATTTCAAGGAAACAATTTACATACAAGTATCATTTACCTAAGGAGTGTGGTAAAGTTCGTGTTTGTAAAGAGTTTTTTCTTACAACTCTAGATATGAGTGGCCGTAGGATTCAGTGGTTTTTTGAAAAGAAGTCTCCACAGTTTGAGGACAAAAGAGGAAGACATGTTATAAGGAAAATATCAGAAGAGTCTAAAGACAGAATCAGAAACCATATAAATTCATTTCCTCGAATTGACTCCCATTATTGTAGGTCTTCTGTAAAAAGACAATACCTTGATCCGTGTTTGTCAATAGCAAAAATGTATGAGCTTTACGTTTTAACTTGTAATGCTACAGGTGTAATTCCAGAAAAATATCATACATATAAAAACGTATTTAATTTGGAATTTAATTTGGGTTTCCACAGTCCCAAGAAAGACAGATGTGATCTGTGTGAGGAGTACAAATCCAATAAGTTGATCAATCAAGTTAGTGAAGATTTAAAAATGAAGTATGAACTACACATAGTTGGAAAATCTAATTCCAAGGTTGAAAGAGATAACGACAGAAGTTCTGAGAAGGCAGTTCTTTGTTTTGACATGGAAAATGTTATAACTTGTCCAAGGGCAAATATTTCAAATTTTTTTACAAAAGAAAATTGAAGGTGTTTAACTTAACCGGTCATTTGTCCTTAAATAAATGTGCATATAACGCAGTATGGTCAGAACACGTAGCAGGCAGAGGTGCCAATGAAATTTCTAGTGCCTTATTCAAAATTTTAGAAAAATTTCTTGAAGATTTTCCTACTTTAGAAACAATAACGTTATGGTCTGACTCCTGCATCCCGGAGAATCGTAACTCTATGGTCGTTACTGCATTGCAGCATTTTATGAGAAGTGACAAATCATATTCACTCAAGTCTGTAGAACACATATTTTCTGAGCCAGGCCACTCATCTATTCAAGAAGTTGACTGTGTACACAGTCATATTGAGAAAGCACTGAATCCTAGCGAAATTTTTAGTCCTGTCAGTTTTTTGCGAATGCTGACAAGAGTTCGTAAAAGATCAATGAAAGTGATTCAATTACAGCCTGAGCACTTCTTTAATTTCCAGGAAGCTAGTCACACATTTAAATATAACTCTGTACCCTTTACTAAGATAAAGCATATAAAGTTAGAAGTTGAGAAACCGTTACAAGTTTTGTATAAGGTATCATTTTCTGATGAAAGTTTCAAAGAGGTTTCCATTGTTGCACATAATACAAGAAAAAACAGAAAACAGTTACTATTGTCATGCCAAATATTAATATGTTGACCAAATCAAACTTATTGTCAAAGGAAAAAGTCAAAGATTTGAAAGACATGTTAAAGTATATGCCTATCGATGACAGAAAGTATTATGAGACTGTTTTCAAAAGTTACAAGTAGGCTACAGGTAGACTCAGTATTGTATTGTCAGTTTACGATGTTAGCAGAATTATCATCTGAAAAGACTTCATATATGCTGGACATTTACATCCTGAGAGATTTTTGTGTTTAGTTTTTGTTTAAACTTTTTTAATAATTCTTTACCACAAATGTAAAAGTTTAGAGGAAAACTGTTGCATGGTGAGGAGAGGTAATACTTTTGAGTGTCGTTGTTTTGAAAGGAATTCAAAATGCTCATTCACTGGGTTGACTGTTATTTTGGTTTTGTGAACTTACATTGAATAAACCAACTGTTTGTGATTATTGTTGTTTTTTTTTTTATTATTTGTTATTTGTTTTGGTTAAACATACAAGAAATATTTCTTTTATTTCTTTTTGCTAAGATTTTCCACGATTATGCTTTATATTTTGTATTGAAACAATTTTGTTGTGCGTTCAAATAAAAGACTCTATCTTCACGACTTAAAATGTTTTTCCAGTTAATTATAATTCTTGGCAAATTATGGTGTCAATTATATACAATGATATAAGATATCCGTATCTTACATGAATAATGATATTTTTGAATCCTTTAAATTCTTATTCTTCAACATGTTCAATGCATTCGTAGTTTTCTGATATAATATTATGATGTCATAAGTCAAGTACCATTTTAACTTTTGTAAAATATGTAACCAAAAGATAAAATCGTTCTATCTCCAAATCAAAAAAAATTATTTTTTTATCAAAACAGTGTGTGTAAGTCAATATCTGTAACAAGAAAACATCAACATTTATCAATTTAAAAAACACAATAAATTAATCATCGCTCTCCAATTGTTCCTTGGTAGAAAAGCAGTCATTAGAATTTCAGATGGAGTTATCTCCATTTTAAAAAATATGGACATAGAACACTATTGGATTCACACGACGACATGTAGGCAAATATACTTGACCACTGTAAAGCCCTCACAAATGAGAAAACCCATACTGTAGTATTGGCTATAAAAGACCCCAGTCTGGCAAATGTGATATAATTCCATAACCAACGACAACCACTGCACTAAAGGCTTGTGACTTGGAACATGCACATAAAGAATGTGGTGGGGTTAAACATATTTGTGAGTGCTCAATCTCTAACCTGGAAGAGTAGTGGAAAACAGCATAGAACAATTTCAAAAATTTCACTTGAATATTGACCACATGATTTCAGTGTGTTATTGAAATTCTTGAGCAGTGTAAATTTTGCTGAATCAGTGGAGTAGAAAATATAATTAAAAAAAACCAACTGAACTGGTTGTGGGAGTGTTTTATAGTACAGCAAACAATTTGTATCTTCTGAGAGCCGAGCTCAGTTTTGTGATTCTTCCCTATATTCTCTTTTCCATTACTAATTTCTGCCACTTCAAACATTTACCATAGTACTTAATTTTTCACACTGACTTTGAGAGAGTGGTGTCTGCTGAAAATTTTGTTGTCTAAAAAATGCAGACTATATATGACTGCAGGTCAACTGTAATCCAGGCAAATGTCCAGACAAATAAGAATTATGACTGGAATCAGGTAGGTGTTGCACAATTGTTTATTTAACAGAGTTTGTACGAAACTTGGGACAGTGCGACAGCCAAATTTTGATTTCTTTTTATATTTCACAAATGAAGAATTTTTTTTTTACAGTTTACATTAGCATATGCAGTCTCAGACTCCCACTTTCATAGATAATTCTTTTTATTGGGTAGATTAGCTCTTTTATTTATATATATATGAGATAATATCTAGCAAAATTGAAATGTTTATTTTTAATACCGAATTTTACTGATGAATGGACTTTGTTTTTTCAGTTTACATTTTAATACATGGTGGGAAGGGGGGTGATTCATGAGATGTTGGGATTCTTAGACATTTATAGCTTCTTCAAGTTCAAGAAATAGCATTTGTAGAGAACGTTTCGATATCTTAATTTTGTATTTTGATAATTGTCCTTATTAGAATCTCGGATGGGCTATACAATTTTGGCAGTCAACATTACAATTTACATTGATGAACGTTGCCTATCCCCCCACCCCCACACACACAAACGCTGATGGCAGCTATCACAGGCGAGACTCAAAGGAAGGGATTCATGAATCCTTTTTACATTTTTTCTCTCAAATTTATCTTGTGTAAAATTGAATTCACGAACAATATAATAAAAAATATGCACATCTAAAAGCAAATCTGGGAAAATACTGTTGTTTAAGGTCTTTTTACAAAAGATTTTTTTATTCTTACAAGGATAAAAGTTGCAAATATATATATTTAATGAATAAATGAACAAATATATCTCCAGTATTAGTTAATTCAAATTAAACATTACTTGAAGTCCGTAGTTTAAAATACACGGCATTTATACTTTTCCGGAGTTTTGTCCGCTATTGGGTACAGCCGATCACGTCATCAAAGCGTTTGTTGATAATGAACGTAAAACAATATTAAACGGTACACGATTAAAAAATTAAAAAGTCCAGCGTGTTACTGAAGATGGATTTACTTGATTGGACATGATTTAAAACGACTGATATCTCTTTTAAAAGAAAACTGCTATCCAAACACTGGTATGCGTTCATATCATTGAAATATCATAGTATCAAATGGTGTTTTCGTTAAAAAATCACATTTTTCGTCGGAATTACATTAATTTTTACCGTAAGACAGTATAGTTCAAACTTTGGATAGCATTTTTTAGAAAATATACATTCCAACGAATGTATTGATACTTTGTTTCACATTCAAAGATTCCTTTAACACGCTGGACTTTTGAGTTGAAAATGTAATGTACGACCTTTAGTGGCGACTCGGGTCCCGTGACTACTTTCACTTTCGATATGAAAAACCCATGCAAGATTAAATATAGGTCTTTATGTTTCATTCCACTATCTCTATTTTCCTGATTTTTTGGCCATTTTCTTATTATATGCACTTCCATATAACATGCAATTTTACGCATTTTTCTTGTAAAGTGCCTTAATATCACTGCGTACGATTTGTCCCCTGAATTAGGCCATCTCAGACAGGAAAGACATATTTGGATTGACCTAAGTCAAACAGAGAGAAAGACAAAAAAAACAATGGGACATAACTCTAGAACGGCAAAAGTAATGCCACCCATATTCAAACTTGATCTGTGTTTGGTAGTAATAAGCATTGTGAATAACTTTCATAACATTCGGTATAGGGAAACTAAAGTTAGAGAACGGAAACTAATTTTGGGACGGACGTACAGACGGACAAGGGTAAAACTTTAAATGTTGAAATTATAGTTTCTGATTTATACTTAAATTTGCCTTAACCAATTGTTAAAAATTCATACACAATGCTTATATCACACTCAAATCAAGAACGAATTTAAGTTCTTTATAACGTTATATATTAAAAGGGAGCATCATCTGTGTCTCATGCACACCTTTTGCTTTATTTTGTCGTATAAATATTCTTCTCATACATGTTCTTTTTCATTTCAGATAGGGAAAAAAGAAGAAAAGAAATACAACACAAAACTTAAAAACAAATCGCATGTAATAATTTTAATTCTTTTAAAATGTAGGAATTGTAGTGACTCCTTTTAAGTGGTGGAGTTTGAAGAAAAAAGTAAAATCACAAAAATATTGAACTCCGAGGAAAATTCAAAAAAGGAAAGTCCGTAATCAAATGGCAAAATCAAAAGCTCAAACACATCAAACGAATGGATAACAACTGTCATATTCCTGACTTGGTACAGGCATTTTCTTATGTAGAAAATGGTGGATTGAACCTGGTTTTATAGCTAGCTAAACCTCTCACTTGTATGACAGTCGCATCAAATTCAATTATATTGACAACGATGCGTGAACAAAACAAAAGACACAATAGGTAAAAGTGTCAAAAATAGGGATACAGCAGTCAACATTGTGTTATCATCTTAATCACTAAGAAGTAGCCATAGTGCCAATTAATTGGCCCACAGGGAAGCATTTCTGTGTTTGGCTTCCATTGACATCTGCAGCAAGACTGGAAAAAGGTGACTAGAATATGGAGGAGGCAGATGAAACCTTTTCAAATGTTCCGGCCGCCCAACCTGAAGAAGTATCTGGAGATACCAGTCCCTATCAGCTAGTTCTACCCTGTGGTAAGGAGGGGTGTAAAACTACTGCGATCCCCTAACATGGCCGAGTAGTAGGGAGATGGACCTTTCTCTAAACTGGGAAGTGGAAATTGGGGTGCATCCAAAGAAAGCCAGGGAAATAGATGATGAGGTCTACCGGTTGGAGAACTCACTTGCTGCACGAAAATTAAAGCCGATAGAAGAAAACCAATGGAAGGGGATACGAATCCTAAAACCTGGAACGATTGAGCGGCGAGTCAAAAATCATGGTGGACAGTAAAACCTTACGAGTGCAAAAAAAAAAAAAAAAACATGCTAATAGACGTAGTAACATCTAGGGCTAGAGTCAAAACCTGAACGCCAAATTATGCAGGTATTATAAAATGATTTTGTCATTGGTAGTACGACAATAACAATAAACAATGTGTTACTAAATTAGGCATAATGTTTTTTTTTTTTAAATTTACGTTAAACAAGATCTTCGAGACAATTAAGAGTATGAGAATCCCACGAAATTTAACACCGAAATGTGTTTAAAGCTAATACTAACGCAAAACTTGACCACAATATGTCCCTTATATCTCTGCACCCTTTGTACACGTGGCATCCCCATTCTGACCGGCCTCCAAGGGTGACTGGGGAATAGAAGTATGGTCACCATTGGTCTTCCTCCGACCGGCAGTAAAACCCTTGCTAAAGTGGGGCGTCCGTTTGGCTGTGCGGGATGTACAAATTTGCAGTCACGTCCGGTCAGAATGGGGACGTTACATCCGATGCCTCGTGTAAAGAGAGTGCCACGCTCTTTGCACGCTAAGAACCCTTGCAACAACTCTTTGAGGGGTCCGTAGGTGACCTGTTGCAAGGCTAAATTTCTGTCCCTATCCAATATACCCTCATTTCCCGTGGCAGTCTAAATTTCTCCGACCTTAATCCCGGACGCCCCTATTACAGAACCTACCTATTGTATTTATTGTTAACTTGTTCTCGTCCTGAACATGCATGAAATATTTGCCACTGGACGTTAAGCAACCAACAATCAATCAATCAATCCGTGGCGATGAGACAGTATTTTATCGTTGTGTGTTTCCATTTACCTGTAGGAACAATATTGTGCAGAATGTCCAGGACTCCATTCGTCCATCTCCTACTTATAACTATTAGTCCACCTGATTGGTGAAAAAATTGTGGGTTTAATGATAAAAGAACCAAATTTGGCATGGTAGTAGTTCTGGGTATTTCAAAACATATTAGCTATGGACCCACCTTGCAATTTCAATATGGCGGCTTTTTCCAAGATGGCCATAAAATATCAAAATTTGCATATATAACTTACATAAGTTCAGTTTCAGGGCCAAATTTGGCATGACAGTAGTGAGAGGTGTTTCAAAAAGTATAGGCTATGGACACATCTTGCAATTTCAATATGGCGGCTTTTTCCAAGATGGCCGCCATAACCAATCAAAAGTGACTGTACTAGAAGATTCCATCTATTCAGTACTGAAATTGTTGATCCTTTCACGAATGCTGGTGGTTTTACAACAACAGCCATGAACAATATTGAAAACAACTGGAGTTCAACTACGGGTAAAGAATTGTCATTTAGGAAAACATTTCAATATTTTGCTAAAGTCTTTCCCACAGTCATCAAAACATTACTTGATTATCCTTTTTGCAAATATTCAGATGCACTCAAATTATTCCATGGGACAACTACTATGCTTTCCATTTCACAGTTACTTCTGTTTTAGTCTTATATAGTACTACAATCAACTCGACTTAATCCCGGACACCTCTATTACAGAACCTACCTATTGTATTTATTAATTTGTTCTCGTCCTGAATATGCATGAAATATTTGCCACTGGACGTTAAGCAACCAACAATCAATCAATCGACTAGAACCATCTCTTAATATATATGATCTTTTACTGGATGCCAGGACCAGTAAAGGAGGTACTAAATGACAAAATGTACAGTTTACATTGGTCGTTTATGTATGATCCAATTATTCATTTACCTAGTGACTGTTCTAGAAGATTCCATCTATTCAATATTGAATATGTGTATCCTGTCGCGAACGCTGGTGGTTTTACAACAGCAGCCATGGACAGATTTGACAACAACTACGGCTAAAGAATCGTTCCATATGACAAACATTTCCATATTTCAGTCTAACTTGGATAATTCGTCTTAACCAAATGCTACGAAATATTTGCATTTCTCTTATATTCTCCCATACTTTGACCAATATATAAGGTGCCAGCACAACTGATCGTACTATTGCTATGACATATTAACATTGTAACATTAGTATAGACTAAGAAATATCCTAGCACTAACCAAATATAACAATGCGTTTCATACTTACATCTAGTAAAATCGTTTTATGAATATCACTCCATCAATTGTCTTGCCAGAAATACATTATGGTAACCTGGTAAAACTAGTCAATTGTGCAACTCTCTCTTTATATGGTATACACAAGTCAACAAAATGACACGAAAGATGGGTTGAAGCAGATGACAATGAAAATATTTAGTATTTCTGGAGATCATTCCACGCATATAAGGCCAAGACAAATGGCCATCCGCATTGAACAATGTTTCAGGAAGAGATCAAATCTACGAATCCACATTCTCTGAATACAATCCAGCAATGTGTTTATTGTTTTCCTTGACATGTATCAATTATTACTTGTCAGTTGTGACCAATCTTTGTTGGTGTTGATGCCATATTTGAAAAGTGGAACATTGTGAATATTTTGCTTTAGGTATTCATATAGGAATGGCATTATTGATAAGCTTACGTGATTGGTTAGAAAGCTGTAATTGAACATTGTTTTTCGTGAACAGCAGATTCTTTTCACAGGCTCTCATGCATCATGAACAAGATATTTCCATGAAGTTACAGCTTGTGTACTTCTCATTCTTATACAAAGATCCTAAAATAATTTTAACTGAGGAACGATACAGTGGTGAGAACTATGTAACAGTCAAAGAATGAATTAATATAAAGGAGAACTTGAGTCCACGTAACCTCTACTGATCTGAAACATTAACGATTGAACTAGACATTTTGATGTTAGAAGGTTAATATAATGTTCCATCTGATGTATATTCTGTGTTTCTTAGCATTTTCTCATCCTATTTACCATAGTGTCTGTGTGCTATAGTATGTGATGTACCAGTAACTATACAGTTCTAGTGTTGTAAACGTGATGTGAAAATGGTATACGTAGATCAATCAATGAGTAGAGTTACACACTGGTAAAATAAGAAGGCCGGGCTATCGTATTGAATGTTATTAATAATCTCGCACAAATACAGCATATAAATATGAAGTTTTTTACAGAAATGGATATAGCTATTTACAAGTTTCAATCCACCTAATAAGAATATGAAAGATTTAGGGTAGCCTCAGGGCATGTTTCGGCCTTTTACCCGTAGTGTTTCTTCAAGTGAATGCGGATGGCATATACCCTATTGGATATTTATTACAAAGGTATCGACATTTTGTATGAGCTCATAAAATATGGTTGAAAGATACTCAAGCGGTAGATACAAATGTAGAAGGACAATGATATTATGTACACTGCTTTTTCAAATGTGGTGAAGAGTTGTACAAAGACTAAATGGGCTGTCCTTGGTACACATTTTGAAAACTGCTGTGAAAATATGTTGTTGTTTAAATGATAAGGAAGATTAGGAAGACACCATAAGCAACTGAGCAACACGAACCCTCTCATAAAACAGGGGATGATATCAGGTGCTCAAGGAGGGTCAGCAGGTGCTATTGGTTAAATAGCTTGATGAGTCATATCCAGTATAACCAAATTAAAAACATGTTGGTATATGTTAAGTATACCAACATCTTTTTAATTTGGTTATCTTACATTTGTCCAAATGTGAAAGTTTGAAATGGAATCAAGTTTCCAATGTCTATATGATGGATAAACACTGCTTTAAAAACTCATTGGTTGACAAAACAGATATGAAAATAAGGAACAAATCACACAACATTGACAACATATACAACACAAGTCTTGCTCCACAATCGGGGAAAAAGATACTAGGAATCTGACAAGGAGAGGTAGAACATGTGGTATGGGCTTTACTCATTGCTGAAGGCCGTATGGTGACCGTCTGTTAAAATCATCATTTGTGACTCAGATGGTACACAGTCAAACAAATCATAAAGGCGTCATGAAAACGTTCGAATGTTTCCATATATCTGATCTTTGATTAAAGTGTCTTGCAAGCCATGTAACATGGAACCACTATCCTTAAAACGTAGTATCAACTGATTGATTGATTGATTGTTGGTTGCTTATCATATACTTCATGCATATTCAGGACGAGAACAAATTAACATGAATACAATAGTAGGTTCTGTAATAAAGGCGACCAGGATCAAGGTAGGAGAAATTTAGACTACCACGGAAATGAGGGTATATTGGATAGGGACAGAAATTTAGCCTTGCAACAGGTCACCTACGGACCCCTCAATGAGTTGTTGCAAGGGTTCTTAACGCAAGAGCGTGGCACTCTCTCACACGAGGCATCCGATTTAACGTCCCATTCTGACCGGACGTGGCTGCAAACTGATGCATCCCGCACAGCCAAACGGACGCCCCACTTTGGCAAGGGTTCTACTGCCGGTCGGAGGAAGACCAATGGTGACCATATTTCTATTCCCCAGTCACCCTAGGGGACTAGTATCAACTGCAAATAACCCCAAGGGTGACTGGGGAATAGAAGTATGGTCACCATTGGTCTTCCTCCGACCGGCGGTAAAACCCTCGTCAAAGTGGGGCGTCCGTTTGGCTGTGCGGGATGTACAAATTTGCAGCCACGTCCGGTCAGAATGGGGACGTTAAATCCGATGCCTCGTGTAAAGAGAGTGCCACGCTCTTGCACGTTAAGAACCCTGCAACAACTCTTGAGGGGTCCGTAGGTGACCTGTTGCAAGGCTAAATTTCTGTCCCTATCCAATATACCCTCATTTCCTGTGGCAGTCTAAAGTTCTCCGACCTCAATCCCAGACGCCTCTATTACAGAACCTACCTATTGTATTTATTGTTAATTTGTTCTCGTCCTGAATATGCATGAAATATTTGCCACTGGACGTTAAGCAACCAACAATCAATCAATCAATCAACTGCAAATAGCAATTCGAAGAAAGAAATGAATATCATCAGAGCCTTGTCTTAGTAGAGAATTTTCTCATTTTGGCGGCCATTTTGAAATTTTCCGCCATTAAGAAAAAGTTTTTAAGTTTAAAATTCCGCCATGACTTACTTGAAACGTTAAATCACATTTTTTAAGCTTTAAAAATATTAGATTTGAATATTATTTGCTGTAATTAATAAATGGTGGTGAGATTTTGACTGATTGGCAGCCATCTTGAAAATGGCCGCCATATTGGATTTTTCAGGGTGGGTCCATAGCTTAAATTGACTACCATATATAGATCTACAATTGTGCAAAGTTTCATGCTTTTATCATCAAACCCACAATTTCTCTGAAAATATGCACGAATCAGCTGGACTGTATAGAACCTTAATAAGGTCACAATAAATCACTCCATACATAGATATAAGATGTGGTAATAGTGCCAATGAAACAACTCTCCATCCAAGTCACAATTTGTTAAAAGTAAACCATTATAGGCCAAGTACGACCTTCAACACGGAGCCTTGCTTTGGTTAAGTTGTCCTCCAAAATTTTTAATAAATCAAATGTGATATAAAATAAAGCTTTTACTGGTTCTTTATTGGACTGTCGCATTCTAATGCAATATTTTTATTTCGGATTTTATGATTGGATAACAAACGGTGTAAAATTGAAGACACCTGCTTTGTAACTTTAAAAAGCCATACTCTGATTTGAATTCATATATTCATGCATGTTATTTAAATCAATTCATCACAAAATTCGAAGTTTTCTGTCGACCAAGCATGACATACAATTCATTTATATCCTGATATAAAGGGCCCCCAAGGGTGACTGGGGAATGAAATTATGGTCACCATTGGTCTTCCTCCGACCGCAGTAAAACCCTTGCTAAAGTGGGGCGTCCGTTTTGGCTGTGCGGGATGTACAAATTTGCAGCCACGTCCGGTCAGAATGGGGACGTTAAATCCGATGCCTGGTGTAAAGAGAGTGCCACGCTCTTTGCACGTTAAGAACCCTTGCAACAACTCTTTGAGGGGTCCGTAGGTGACCTGTTGCAAGGCTAAATTTCAGTCCCTATCCAATATACCCTCATTTCCCATGGCAGTCTAAATTTCTCCGACCTTAATCCCGGATGCCCCTATTACAGAACCTACCTATTGTATTTATTGTTAATTTGTTCTCGTCCTGAATATGCATGAAATATTTGCCACTGGACGTTAAGCAACCAACAATCAATCAATTAATCCTGATATAAAGGTTTTTATACTTCCAAACTTTTGGCTTACAGTGTACCGGATGATTGTAATGATGAAAAGGGGTTTGTAAGTATGTAGGGATATTCCAGAAAACATAATAGGGGGTTTGAAGGCACTTTAAAAAAAAAAGATCATTGGGTCTCGAGGAATGTGGCACTGCTCACAAGAGATTGGCCAGTAACTGTATCTTCTGGTAGTTATTTCCAGACAATAGAACTGCTGCTGACACGAGAAGGTCCCCACTGTGCATGTGTCTATTTAAGAGAGGTTGCCTGCATATCTGAAAATAACAATTAGAATAAGCATTTCATGAATTAAAAACATATCTGACAGAACTATAGACCACATTAACCACCAATATCCAAGTCCTCCCAAAATAGACGGAACATATTACACATTAAACATATTTTCTGCATGAAGTACATGCCTGGTTCCTACCTGACTATATCGTTGCGTCTTTTTCCCGTAAATATTTCAAATTTTAGGAAGGTTTTGCATCACATTCTTTAAAAAATTGCTTAACGAGTACGGTCAAAAAAATAAATGAAAACCATTTTTGCTGATTACAGACAACATACAATCCTCAAATAGATCCATTAATATTTGCAATTTAATTAAGTCTTTCATAAATACAATTATAGTATATGGAAGAACTCAACAAGTGTTGGAAAATGTGTTAATTAACTTAAAGATATAGTTCACAAATGTAATTGTATGTATGTATACAGAAATTATTCCCACATGGCCCATTTGGTAAATTGGGGGACTATGATCTGATTTATTCATTGACACATTTCGGCATCAAGTCTCGCCTATGATAAGCATAGTTTCTTCTTCTTTGGTCCTGAAGGAGAGCTTCAGCCTTTCTTTCTTTCTATATATATATATATATATATATATATATATAGGATTCTGCCTTACATATAAGAAAAATATTTGTCCAGAATCTTCCCCACCACATTTGTCTGTTTTGTTATGTTATGCATGGTTTACATTAACAGTACTGCATTCCTCAAAATTATCATTTTACTCTATCAAATAACAATCAAAATCTTCCAAATTTCCTGCCTCAATCGTGTCTTTATTTATCTTGAGAAAATAAATGAGAAATAGTTTCTTTTGGTCCTATTGCAACTTCAAGAGCCAAGATAGTTTTCCCTTGATTTATACTGTCACCCATTCACAGTTCATAAGATATAACAAGAAATGTTGTCTTTAAAAAAAAGCGAACAAAATGTTCTACAAGAAATCGAAAAAATGTGTGCTCACTGATAACACTTTGTTATTCAGAGCTAGCAGCGTGGTGTTGTGGTTCCTTCATAGTGAGGACTATGGATACATGTTTATTTCAGATTTTGTTGCCTCCTTGACACGAACTATTTCGATCATTTCTTTAAACAGATACACAGAATGACCACTATAAAAGACTTGCATATTTTGCTGTCATATTCACCATGTGAACAAAAGATGACGGTTTGAATGTTGTTGGCATGGTTTCGTTTCCGTATAGAAATAATGATTGATTGATTGATTATTGGTTGCTTAACGTCCAGTGGCAAATATTTCATGCATATTCAGGACGAGAACAAATTAACAATATATACAATAGGTAGGTTCTGTAATAGGGGCGTCCGGGATTAAGGTCGGAGAAATTTAGACTGCCACGGGAAATGAGGGTATATTGGATAGGGACAGAAATTTAGCCTTGCAACAGGTCACCTACGGACCCCTCAAAGAGTTGTTGCAAGGGTTCTTAACGTGCAAAGAGCGTGGCACTCTCTTTACACGAGGCATCGGATTTAACGTCCCCATTCTGACCGGACGTGGCTGAAAATTTGTACATTCCGGACAGCCAAACGGACGCCCCACTTAAGCAAGGGTTTTACTGCCGGTCGGAGGAAGACCAATGGTGACCATACTTCTATTCCCCAGTCACCCTTGGGGATTAGAAATAATGAGACAGCATTTTATATACAATGTTCATCTGGTGTTGATTAGTACACTACTCTTTCACCAATTGATAGTGGAGTGTAATCTGCATACCTGTTAAGATAAATCATTGTTTGTTTTAAACCATGAAGTATAATGTTTGTCATTTAAAAAAAAAAAAAAATCATTCAAAAATTTTTCAGAAAGTATCAAGTTTAGTTCAGGAGGTAAGATTAATTGCTGGATTTTATAACCATTCTTGTTTGCTGATAAATTGATTGATTGATTTTTGGTTGCTTAACGTCCAGTGGAAAATATTTCATGCATATTCAGGACGAGAACAAATTAACAATAAATACAATAGGTAGGTTCTGTAATAGGGGCTTCCGGGATTAAGGTCGGAGAAATTTAGACTGCCACGGGAAATGAGGGTATATTGGATAGGGACAGAAATTTAGCCTTGCAACAGGTCACCTACGGACCCCTCAGAGAGAGCATGGCACTCTCTTTACACGAGGCATCGGATTAAACGTCCCCATTCTGACTGGACGTGTCTGCAAATTTGTATATCCCGCACAGCCAAACGGACGCCCCACTTTAGCAAGGGTTTTACTGCCGGTCGGAGGAAGACCAATGGTGACCATACTTCTATTCCCAAGTCACCCTTGGGGGTTTGCTGATAAATAATCTTCTATTGAACCGTCATGAAAGTGACCATGGATAGACTAACAGAGGAGGCTCACGTCAGAATTGAGGAGGGGGGCTCGCTGGAGCGATTTGTGATATTGGCGGGGCCAATAAGTTATTGCTATTTGGTGACTGCACCATCTTGTGTGTTAGTCATGATGCAGCAGACACCTTGTGTAGGTATTATTTACATAAATCAGTTGTTTTGGTTGAACTTTCCAACAAAACTGAGTGTTACCCTTGGTACTCAAAATTAAATAAGAATGTTTGAATATTTTGATTTTCCACAATTAAGAGCATATGACATGAAGGTAATGATTACAAAACAAGCGTTACATCTGAATTTTGGTTTCCAAGACATACTTTTATAAATTGTTATTTGGATGGAGAGTTGTCTCATTGGCACTCATACCACATCTTCTGATGTAAAGTAGTTGTCGTTTGTTTATGTAATTTATACATGTTTCTCGTTTCTCGTTTTTTTTTTTTATATAGATTAGACTGTTGGTTTTCCCGTTTGAATGGTTTTACACTTGTAATTTTGGGGCCCTTTATAGCTTGTTGTTCGGTGTGAGCCAAGGCTCCGTGTTGAAGGCCTATAATTGTTTACTTTTATAAATTGTTATTTGGATGGAGAGTTGTCTCATTGGCACTCATACCACATCTTCCTATACCTATGATTATATAAAAATGTATGATTCAAGATCTGTATGGGTAAAATTACACATACCATAATAGTTTAAAAATATTTTATACAGGGTGATCAGACCACAATTATAAATGCAGAGAAGACAACAGAAACAAGAGACGGTGTAACTACAGGGAGCACAGAGGGCACTACACATGACAATGGTTATATGACTAATGATGATGGTTATGTTGAAACTAGTACCATTACTCAGCATGCTCAGGTACATGTGTATCAAATTCAAATACAAATAGTTTATTGACTCAATCAAGACGCCCATAGTTGATTAAAACAATTAAATACTATTTATTATATAGTATCTTGGTTACAATTGGGTAGTCGCAAAATTAAGGTTCGAATTTTATACCATTTTTGATAAGGTTTGTCAGTTGTATGCCGCAGGTTTGCTGTTTCCTCCATCGAAAAAAAAACTAACTGTCATGAAATTACTCATGGTGTAAAAAGTGACGTTTAAACTCATAAAAAAACCCAATATACTGTGATTTGTTTCATTGATTGTTGAATTGATATATTTACATAAAGTAAGTAAACAAAAAGTAACAATATATTTGATATTTGACAGATGTCTAGTGACTTTGCTAACTTCCAGAATCTGCACACACCACCATGATCATTGAGTTGTTCATTGTGCATCCTTTTCTAGCCTACAATGTTTAAGATATATATTCACATATCTGCATAGTTTAAAAAATAGCTCAAGTTAAGAGTTTAAGATAGATGTACACATATCTGCATAGTTAAAAAAAAAAAATAGCCCAAGTTCAGAGAAAATAATGAGTACATGTATATTACAACCAAAAATGTACAACTTGTATCATGTAAGTCTGTTAAGAGCTTTATGAGTTATTATAATAAGAATTTTAATGAAGTAAATATTGTTTCAGAATGAGAATACAAAGATCCCTATAGCATGGATTGCAACTACAGTTACCACTGTTACAGGTACAATGACTTTAAAAGATATAAATATTCTTTCTCTGCTCATATTTATAATGATAATAGTGCTAAGTTTTATCTTACTAAGTTTGTCAATACATTACATATTTGGGGAAGATAATATGTATTCTAAGTTATCAGTCCGTGAAATTGAAGACATATTATAGTCAATGAAACATTTTACAATGTTTTCTATTTATAGGAAAATGTAAGTTGATAAAAGCCTTCATCAAAGAATGAAAAGTTCTACACATGTATTAAAATGTCCTGGTTTTCTCTCATTGCTCATATTTGTTTACCCCTATTTAAAAAAAAAATATAATTCTCTTTCATCTTTCATGTAGTACATTTTCATATATTTATTTCAGTTTTGTTGGGTTTGTTGGTGTGACTAGATGTTTTTGCAAGAGGGGTGGCAGGGGTCATAATGTGGAAAGTGGCATCTTTCTTCCTATGCAGGAAGTCCCCGGTCATTTTAAAAATTATTAAATTTTCTCATCTGATTTAGGTCTTCCTTTTTCTTTCTTACAATTATAACAATCGTATTGTTGATATCTATAAGGATTTGGAGAAAAAAAAGGAATGTTACAACTATAGATACAGATTCTGATGTGGTATATATTCAGACTTGGCAAAAATTAAAAAAATCCATTGAAATAACTGAATTTTAAGAATTTAAATTTCAGACTATTTAGAAGTCGTCCTTATAGTGCTGGTTACAATTATATACAGTGGGCGACAACTGTTAGAAATTATTCAGAGAAACCCTTTAATGCCACCCCTGCCACTCCCTCCTGCACAGCCAGTTCTACAACCAAACTCTCCTGCACAACCTGTTCAACAACCGAACCCCCCTGCACAACCTGTTCAACAACCGAACCCCTGCACAACCTGTTCAACAACCGAACCCCTGCACAACCTGTTCAACAACCGAACCCTCCTGCACAACCTGTTCAACAACCGAACCCTCCTGCACAACCTGTTCAACAACCGAACCCTCCTGCACAACCTGTTCAACAACCGAACCCTCCTGCACAACCTGTTCAACAACCGAACCATCTTGTACGACAACATAGACAGAGGAGAGCACTACAACCTATACCTCAGATAAGAAGGGGGCAGCGTGTAAGAAGGCGTCCAGACAGATTTCAAATTTATGAATTGTAATTACAAAAGGTTTATGTTTTAAATTGGAAAATTGTTGTTTTGGTTTTTTTTTATATTTTAAATTGCTTACCTGTCATTTGCTACATGTACTATAACCTCCATTATCTGATGGCTAATACTGGTATCCATCCTTTTGCATATGGTAAAAAGACTTTCCAAAAACTGGGCACATCTCTTAAACAGGTGGAAGAACCACATGTGCCCCGGTGAATGAATGATACAGTGGAAAGTTTCAACTAATGAGTCTATGAATCATAAAGTCTTTGAAGGACTAGTGGAACACAGTCTATGAATTTATCCATTTCCTCCTTAAACATATTGCATGAATTACAAAGTTTGCATTGATTCCTATTTTGTGGGAATGTTGCAAAAGCCTTAATAATTTTTAATATCTAGTCATAAACATGTTTTTTTTTTTTTTTTCTTGTTCAAGTATTACATACCACTATTGTTAATGATATTTTATTAAATACTTTGGATAATAACAGTGCTGTTATCTCATTCCAACTTGTGTTCACAGCAGTTTGTTTATCATGATGAAGTGTGTAAAATCAAAGTATTCTTTTGGTGACATGTCTGCTTTTGGCAGCACTTTGAGACCTCTACTTGAAGTTTGGATTCAGAAAATACTATTTCAATTTGCAGTAAAATTAAAAAAATTTATTGTGACAAAAAATATATATATATTTTACATTGGACAATTTAAAAATAAAAAATCTTCCAAATTATTTTATTTTAAAAAGAAGACTTCAAAAAAAAACAACAAAAATACTCATGTATGTTTGAAGAAAAAAATAATTCTGTAGCTTTTAAAAATAATAGTTTTGTGATGAGTAGAAAAAAGAGTTAAATAGTAGGTGTCTAAAACTTTTAAGGATTGTTAATATCTATTTTATGTTGTTTTAAAAGGGTAGAAAGCAGGTTTTCAAACTGGTTTGTATCTTTAAAGTTTTTTTCGGTATTAAACTGTTTATCTTGTATTGCTATTTGTTTTGTATGTTGTAGATTTATAATGGTTATTAATGTTTGTTTCAAAGTAAGATAAAAATTTGTCAAGTTACGACATCTTGGTTTCCATGTGAACATTTTTCTATATTAGATAAGATTTTCAAAGTAACAATCACCAAGGTTAGCATCACTGTTGTCTTAAAGGTAGATAAACAGAAAGGATTCTACAAATATTTTATTCTCAAAAATAAAATAAACAATTTAAATTGGTTTTATTAACTAAAGATTTTAATCTTTGTTTTTCTTTCTAATACTACCAGTATCCCATAGAAAACTTGTCATTTTAGTAGTGTTTAAGTGTTAAATTGGTGATTATCTAAAAATAACAGACCTACAAGTAAGATTATTTCTGAAATAACATTGCTGGCAGGTATATTGTCATGTTTAAGTAATATGTACTGTTTAAACCATAAATGGAAATGTTGTTTTCCTGGCAGTTTTAATGTGAAATATAACATATTGGGTTTTATTAAAAGGTTTATGTTAAAATCTTTTAGTGTAATGAATATATATTTTGATAAAATATTAACTGTGTTTTTTTTTTAACTTACTTACAGGTGAAAATCTGTTAGTGCCATTTTATATGTCATGATAGTATTAAACTGTGGTTTCTTTTTTAATTTACATTCCAGTGGTATATTATAAACGCATTTACAAATAAGAATGATTTAATACTCAGGGTAAGACATTTTGTCGAAGTGTGAAAATTTTAGTGTCATGTATATATGTTAAAAAAACCTGTAATTTTATAGCTTTATACAAACCCTTTTATGAATGGTGTTAATTTTTTAAAGTTTCACTCAGTGTTTTAATATATAAGGTTTATTATTGCTCAATATTTTTGTTTAATGCTTTGTTCAGTATTATATAATTGATAAAAAGTTATACTATGTAGATTGTAAATTTTATGATGCATAGATTATTAAATAATGAACTTTAATTAGTTGTTTGTTCATTCACTCCTTGTATCAATGGTCATTACATGATAAAGTCTGTGACACTGATCTTAATGCAAGATAGGTAATGGATAACTGGATAATTAGAGTTATCTTACTTGCTATTCCATACAAAGGTGTTATAATAAGTTATTTATTCATTCACTCCTTGTATCAATGGTCATTAAATGATTAACATAATAAGCTGAAGGCTGTGACACTGATCTTAATGCAAGACATGTAATGAACAACTCCCCCAAGCGTGACTGGGGAATAGAAGAATGGTCACCATTGGTCTTCCTCCGACCGGCAGAAAAACCCTTGCTAAAGTGGGGCGTCCGTTTGGCTGTGCGGGATGTACAAATTTGCAGCCACGTCCGGTCAGAATGGGGACGTTAAATCCGATGCCTCGTGTAAAGAGAGTGTCACGCTCTTTGCACGTCAAAAACCCTTGCAACAACTCTTTGAGGGGTCCGTAGGTGACCTGTTGCAAGGCTAAATTTCTGTCCCTATCCAATATACCCTCATTTCCCGTGGCAGTCTAAATTTCTCCGACCTTAATCCCGGAAGCCCCTATTACAGAACCTACCTATTGTATTTATTGTTAATTTGTTCTCGTCCTGAATATGCATGAAATATTTGCCACTGGACGTTAAGCAACCAACAATCAATGTAATGAACAACTAGACAATTAGAGTTATCTTTCTTGCTGTAGTTGAATTTAACGACCATACAAAGATTCTGAATATCAGGTGTTAGTTTTGTTGGTAAATGCAGATAGTTCAACACTTATACAGGTTAATCATCCATAAAAGCAAAGCTAATTCACCAACAATAAATTGTGTAACCAATTAGGCTAAGTGGACAGTTGTACAACCCAAAATATCCCATTGCACAATCAAATGGGCTAAATGGACAGCTTGCTTAACCAAATGGGCTAAGTGGACAGCTGCGCAACTGCGCAACTGGCGGCTTATCCCTTTTTTACCACTACTTAATTGGTCTAAATAGATGTTCGAATCACCTTGTGATCTACGGAGTTGGGGGTGCTGGGATAGGATTTGACAACGATTTATTGAAATATTTGTTTTTGCCTGGATGTTTCATTTCATTGTGAAAGTCTACGGTCATGAGTTCATCCGATGGCAAAGTAAATAAATTAATAAAACAAGTCCAGAATTCCTACATAATTTAAAAGACATTAAAGAAAATTCATATAACTTCAGGTACAAAGGCATAGCAGATATACCACGGCCAAAAACAACAAGGTATGGTAAGAAAAGCTTTAGTTATGAGGCAGCAAGACTCTGGAACTCCTTGCCAAATGTTATGTCAGAAAATCGCCTTTTAATTGTAGCCAACAAAAGACACAAATCAATAATAAAATTTAACAAGATTTATTATACACTAGTTTACAAAAAGTATTACACAAAAAGAAATGTCAACTTAACTGTCAAAATATGAGTCCAATCTTTTATCTTTTCTTTATCCGGAAATCTTCACGGGAATCCACAGAATATTATATCCAATTGGTCACAATCTAGTATGATGTAGTTTGAAAATAAAAGTGTCAATCCAACTGCAGAGAATGTTGATGTCTATCGATGTCTAAGTCTATCTATGTCTATGTCCAAATCTCTATATATTTTACTAACTTTTGGGTCTGCATTTAAATACTCAAACAGAAATTTCTAGACAACGCTAGAAATATAAATTACGCATCTTTTGTTATGATCATTCTGGAAACGTTATGTAAGTGAAATAGAAAGTTCTAATCATTCCATGAGTATCAATGAATGTTCCAGTGAATTCTAAACTGCATAGTTGTAACACAATGTATTTTATTTTGTACACAATGTATATAAAACAATGTAAACATTCTTAGGCCACACAAAACAAATTAGGCCAACTAAATAAATATAATAGTTACAATATCATAACACCTCCCCCCTTAAAAAAAGTTTGAGTGTAACAAAAACTTTTCATGAATAAAATGTACAAAAATACATAGTATATACAAATTGTTTCAATAAGTTCTAGATAAAGCATCTGCTATTACATTATCTTTACCTTTAATATGTTTTACAATAACATCATATTCCTGTAACAATAAACTCCACCTAGTCAATCTCTGGTTCTTGTTTCTCATTTTATGTATGAAGGTGAGAGGATTATGATCAGTATAAACAAGAATAGGATGCACAGTGGAATTTAAATATACATCACAATGTTGAAGTGCAGACAACTGTGCAAAACACTCTTTTTCAATAGTTGAATAATTTTTTTGATGTTTATCTAATTTCTTAGAAAAATATGATATAGGTTTTTCAACATTATCATCTGTCTCTTGATATAAAACAGCTCCAACTCCTACATCGCTTGCATCAACGGCAAGTTTGAATTGTTTTTCATAGTCTGGAGTGATCAGAACTGGACTATTAATTAAAAGTGATTTGCTATTTTCAAAAGCGTTTTGACAATTTTCACTCCAGATGAATTTAGAATCTTTCCGTAAAAGATGAGTCAATGGTTGAACAACAGTCGCAAAATTTGAACAGAATTTCCTGTAAAATCCAATCATGCCTAAATATCTCATAAGTTGTTTTTTATTTGTAGGAGGAGGAAATTTGGTAATTGCATCCACTTTAGCCGTAATAGGTTTCACCTGACCTTGGCCAACTGTATGCCCTAAATAATCAACAGTGGCCTGACAAAATTCACTTTTACCAAGATTAACATTCAAATTTGATTATGACAATCTATCAAAAGTATCATATAAATGTGTTAAATGTTCTTCCCAGCTATCACTACATACAATAAGATCATCAATATAAGCATAACAACAGTCTAAATCTTTTATAACATTATTGATCATTCTTTGAAATGTAGCTGGAGCTCTTTTCATGCCAAACGGCATTACAGTATATTGAAATAAGCCATCTGGTGTGACAAAAGCTGATATTTCTCGAGCTCTCTGTGTCAATGGGACTTGCCAGTAACCTTTCAATAAATCAAATTTGCTCAAAAATTTTGCTTTTCCAATGTTATCAATGCAATCGTCTATCCTTGGAATCGGATAGGAATCAGATTTTGAAATAGAATTTACTTTTCTGAAATCAGTTACGAAACGAAAGGTTTTATCTGGTTTGGGCACAAGCAGACAAGGAGAGCTCCATTCACCGTTACTCGGCTCAATAATATCATTGTCAAGCATATATTTAATTTCTTGTCTCATAAATTCAAGTTTGAGTGGATTGAGCCGGTAAGGATGTTGCTTAATTGGAGAAGCATCACCCACATCGACATCATGACAAACAGCAGTGGTTTTGTTTGGCACATCTGGGAAAAGATTTTTACAAGAAAATACCAAAGCTTTTAATTTTTCTCTACGATCAAAAGACAGATGTGCAAGTTTTGAATCTAAATTTGACAAAATTTCTGAATTTTTCAATCTAACTGTCTCTTCTATAGTTTTAGAACTAAAAGGTGGTTCAATTACATCTGGTTTGTCATGATTGTTCTCCAATTTAACCATGGCTAAAGTGGCAACTGGTTTACTCTCACCTTCATTAGTTCGCTCAAAATATGGTTTTAACATATTAATGTGACACACTCTATTTTGTTTACGCCGACCTGGTGTTTTTACAATATAATTCAAATCATTGATTTTACTCTCTATGGTATAAGGACTACAATATTTAGCTTGTAATGGATGTCCAGGGACTGGCAAAGTACCTTATCACCAGGCTCAAAAATCTGTCCCTGGCATCTTTATCATACCATATTTTCATCTTATTCTGAACAGTTTTAAATTGTTCTGAGCAATTTGACAAGCAGTATACAATTTTTCTTTAAATCTAGATACATAGTCTAGAAGATTCAAGTCAGTGTGTTCAGTAAGCCATTTTCCTTAATCAATTTTAAAGGTCCCTTACAGTATGACCAAATACCAACTCAAAGGGACTAAAACCAAGGGATTCTTGAACAGCCTCTCGGACCGCAAAAAGTAAAAAGTGAACACCATCATTCCAGTCCCTGTCAGATTGAAGACAAAAAGTTCTAATCATGTTCTTCAATGTTTGATGAAATCGTTCTAAGGCACCTTGAGATTCTGGATGATAAGCACTTGACCTATACTGAACAATCCCTAACTGGTACACGACTTGCTGAAATAAACCTGACATGAAATTTGAACCCTGGTCGGACTGTATAGACTTTGGAAGTCCTACTAGCGTAAAAAATTTGATCAGAGCTTTGACAATAGTAGGTGTCTTGATATTCCTTAACGGAATAGCCTCAGGAAAACGAGTGGAGGTACACATAATCGTCAATAAATACGCATTTCCGGTCTTGGTCTTCGGTAAAGGTCCAACGCAATCAATGAGTACTCGGCTAAAAGGTTCTTCAAAGGCTGGAATAGGCAGAAGTGGTGCTGGTGGTATTTTCTGGTTAGGCTTACCAACAACCTGGCATATATGGCATGATTTGCAGTATTCTGCGACATCATTTCTAAGTCTTGGCCAGTAGAAATGCTGCAAGATCTTCAAGCAAGTCTTCCTTATACCTAAGTGTCCAGCCAAGGGGGTGTCATGAGCAAGACCAATAATTTCTTGCCTATAAATTTTCGGCACCACCACTTGGTATACCACTCTCCATTCCTCCTCTGGGGTAGCATCAGGGGGCCTCCACTTTCTCATTAGAATGCCGTCTTGATGGTAATAGCATTCGGCCACTTTGTCTGCTTCCTCCTGTGGTTGAGCCCTCTTGCTGAGCTGAAGAACTTCAGGGTCTTTATTTTGTTCTTCGACAAATTTCCTTCGGTCTAATGAATGACTGTTTACCTCTGGCCATGGCATAATTACATTCTTGCTAATACTAGGTGGTCTTATTACGGCCTTCTCTGAGCTACCGGGACCTTCAGTATCGGCTAGAAAGGTGTCAGAAAGGTCCATGTAATCAAACTGGTTTTCTTGCAAATCCTCATTTTGTTGTTTTCTAGCCATCGCCCTAGTAACGACACAAGCTGGATACAGTTCAGCATCATCTTCAGGTGATTTAGCATCCACCACCGGTTCACTGGTAACAATTGGTTCAGCAACCACTTTGTTCCTAGCTAGATCATTTCTAGCAATAATGAAACACCCTCAACAGGAGATTAGGACGAACACCCACAACAACCGGTCCAGTTATCAAATCTGACTTCAGATAAATACGATGGAGGAACATCTATATAACCTAACTCCACACCTTGTAACAAAACGGAGGCACCAACAGAAGTCTCCTCGGACAAAGGCAACACACCTTCTAACAATAAAGACTGAGAAGCTCCAGTGTCCCGTAAAATCTTAATAGGCTGAGGAGTAGTATTATCAACAATAGAAACAAACCCATCAGACATAAAAGGTTTATAATCCTCCATGTAATCACAAAACTGGACTTAAAAGCCTGACTCGCAGGACATTCCAACGTATTGGTAACACGGGTGTCGTACAAGCACTGGTCTTGGGCTTATTATCTCTTTCATTCTTCTTCTGGAGTCTGAAACAATCAGCCATCAGGTGACCATTCTTCTTACAATAAGCACAAGTCAGTGACTTCTTCTCAAAAGTATCAAATTTCGGACTAGACATATTATAACTAGACTGACTCTTATTCTGTGCAACAGGCTTACTAACAGTACGCTCAGTGCTTTGATTCTTGTAATTTCCACTGAAGTATTAAAATTGTGACCTTTGAAACTTCTTTTATGTGAAAGGGTATAATTATCGGAAATAACAGCTGCATCTTGTAATGTCTCAACAGTTTTGTCATCTAAATGTGTTTTAAGTCTAAATGAACACATTGCTTGAACTCTTCTAATAACATCAGTTGTCTTAGGTTCTTAAAATTGTTATCTATTTTCTTTGACGTAAGCCATTTATCAAATAGGTCTTCTTTTCCTAGCAAATTCAACATAGGTTTGTGAATCAAACTTTTATACGATCTAAACTTCTGTCTATATGCTTCTGGCACTAGCTCATAAGCTTTCCAAACTTCCTTTTAACCGTGTCATAATCAGAACTTTGTTCGGATGAAAGTGCTGAGTAAATTTCAGCGGCCTTGCCCTCAAAAACACTTTGCAGCATTGTAGTCCAAAAGGCTTCGGCCATTTCAAATTATGAGCAATTTTCTCAAACTGTGGAAAATATTTATCGACTGTTTTTCACAAAATCTGGGAACCAAACGTATATTTTTGCTGCATCAAAATGTTCTGATTTCGACTGTACATTAGTGTTACTTTCTCCTTTGACCATTTCAATTTTATTTTCTCCATCTCTAACCTTTCCTTCATTTCAAGTTCTGCCTGTTTTAATTTAAATTCATCTTCTTTTCCAATTGTTTTATTTTGAGTTCATGTTCTAATTCAAGCTGTTTTAATTTGATAGCGTCAACATTTTCGACCTTTAGATCAAGAGCCTCTTCACCTAAAATTTCCGCGTCAACTAATTTGTCTATTACCAAATTTTTTATAATTTGTTTTCTCATAGATACTCTAAAGTCTAATTTCAGATGTTTAGCAAGCAACACTAATTCCTCTTTCTTTAAATTATCAAACTTCTCCAGGTCTGGCGTTTTCAAAAATTTACCGGCTTCAAATGCCATTTTGTAGAATTTTGTTGGCTATTTCTAATAAAAATACTGAACAATTTTTTTTTTTAAATAAGATATTAACGTTATCCCGGACTTGAGCCCCCAATTTCTGTTATGTCAGAAAATCGCCTTTTAATTGTAGCCAACAAAAGACACAAATCAATAATAAAATTTAACAAGATTTATTATACACTAGTTTACAAAAAGTATTACACAAAAAGAAATGTCAACTTAACTGTCAAAATATGAGTCCAATCTTTTATCTTTTCTTTATCCGAAATCTTCACGGAATCCACAGAATATTATATCCAATTGGTCACAATCTAGTATGATGTAGTTTGAAAATAAAAGTGTCAATCCAACTGCAGAGAATGTTGATGTCTATCGATGTCTAAGTCTATCTATGTCTATGTCCAAATCTCTATATATTTTACTAACTTTTGGGTCTGCATTTAAATACTCAAACAGAAATTTCTAGACAACGCTAGAAATATAAATTACGCATCTTTTGTTATGATCATTCTGGAAACGTTATGTAAGTGAAATAGAAAGTTCTAATCATTCCATGAGTATCAATGAATGTTCCAGTGAATTCTAAACTGCATAGTTGTAACACAATGTATTTTATTTTGTACACAATGTATATAAAACAATGTAAACATTCTAAGGCCACACAAAACAAATTAGGCCAACTAAATAAATATAATAGTTACAATATCATAACACAAATGAGGCAAGGAACTTATCAACTTTTGGCCATTTCAAAAATTTTATCTCCACCTGGTGTTTTTCAGAAAGTTGTACCTGCAGTTCTTGTAAATAATGTAACTCCTTGCTGCCACATGACTTGACCTTGAAGCCTGCTGTTTGTTTTATGTTTTTATTTTTTTATTTTTTTGCAGTTATTTTTATTTATTATTTATTTGCTTTGCTTATGCATTACCTGTGCTGTTGCTGCTTGCAGTCTTTTGCTTGTGCTTTATAGAGTTTAATTTTATATATAAGTATATACAACTTTTTGAACTGCCAACGACAAAATTATTTTACCTTTACCTGTATGACGTTATCGCGGAAATAAGATGCGACAGTAAGTCATTGCGGCCTCTCTCCACTTTAAAAGAGTTGGTTAAATGTATATATCACCTGCTAATATTTGTCAGATTTCATGTATTTTGACCACAACAAACACACCTTCAAATTGTATTCATACGAAAATTGGCACATTTTTATTAAACATCTCTAGTACTACCAACGACAAGATTATTATACTAGTACCTGTGTGACGTCTAGCTAATACAATCTTCAATGCACAGATAAACCATGTCTGCCTTCCCGACAATTCATACGACTTGTCTCTAACATTCCACTATTAAACTCTACGAGTGATTGTGAAGGAAATAAGTGTTTCCCCCGTCAAACATATTTGTTCTCGTAGGCAATTAATGATATCCGAGACCACGGTGGGGTCTCTTCCTATATGAAGGTATATACATATGTGCCGCTGGAATGGGTCCCTTTTTTTGATACGTCAAATGTATCAATGGGGTGCAATTTTACCGAGGAAATATATCAATAGGTAGTAATTGACCAATTGTGATATATCAAGGGGTCATAATTTTCAGTTTGTTGTTGAAAAGTGTTTTAATATATAATAAGATTGTATATGCATATAGGTACTATTTGAGCTGATAAATATATGAATGGGTTATGATTTCGCTGTGAAATATATGTATAGGTAGGATTTCACAATTATTCAATATATGAATGGGGGGTGTTTTTTAAATCCAAGCTGCACAACTGTACCCAAAATCCCATGTTAAGATCCCACCCCCGTGTCCGAGACCCGATACAATAAGATAGCCCTGGGTCTACTACTCTCATGACATGATATGATTCGTTACTGCATATTACTGCATATTTTTTGAACAATTGATTTTGGCGTGGACCCTTTTTTGTAAAGATTAAACACTGATTCGATGATACGATTATTATTTTCATATGAACTTTATAATAGAATCACCCGGAACAGAAGTGAATTTTTATATTTCGTTATTTTGTTTTTTGTTCATCAGTAATGTTTGGCTTACAAAAGTAATATCTGCATTTTACTTACATGACTTAGGACGGGTCTTGTTGCATGACAAAATCCAGATTGACCATTGTCTTCATCTTCTTCATTATTGCCTGTCTGAGTGCTCTGTTCTATGTCCATCTGTGGATTTTGTGCAGTCCCGCCTTTTTTCATTAGTAACAGCAGTCATCAAGAATTTTAATTTTCCAATCATTATGCCCAAACACTTTTTTATAGTCTCTAACTGAAGATCATTTAAATCCATTGTAACTTTCTTATCACTCATTTTTGGGATTACGTAGAATGTAAACAAACAAAATATTACGGACTTTAACAATAATCTGGTCCGGATTTTACCACCAGGTTATGTGTACAGATAGAAAGTTGTTGACTCTACAGGTGACCTCATGAAATTTGTACATTCTATGTAAACAAGTCCAGAGGCAATTCGGGGATTACAATTAGTTATTTATCTAGCAAGAAATAAAATACTATTTTTTAACAACAAATCAGAAAAAAATATCCAAAATTAATTTATTGAAAAAGCCATCAAATGATCAAGAAAATTTATATTGATAACTTTTATCTATATAAAAAACAATGATCATCAACCCTTTGATACATTTTTCTAATTTGGCACTAACTGTAACTGAATATCATGAAATATAATCTCCTGATTACTTCATATCACATTTCGGTTCATTCCTTTAATTTCTTTCATGATCATGGCTACTGAAAAACAGGATTCTTCACGAAAACGTCCTCCCAATTTTACAATAGAAATTCCTGGTGCTGAGACTGACAAAGTAGAATTTTGGAAAAAAACTTTAGAGAGTTAAAAGTTAAAAGTGACTTCAACTTTAAATAAGCCAGTTAACAATATTTTAAATATAAAGAAACTTTTAGACGTTGTGATAAAACAACATGGGAGTGACGATTCTAAAGAACGTTATCCCTTTCCATCCATCTATTCACAAAGAAGATCCCAGGATGTAGACCAATGACTGTTTGTTACTGCAGAAAACTCTGGGTACAGATGGAGAACTATTTGAGGCGCATACCAGTATTTGTAATGGAAAGCTAAAAGTATTGAAAAGAACAATGAAAGGACATGCAGTATCTGTAACACTGATGTTTACCAAGGAAAAATCACATTCCTATTTATGGTCGTCATCATCATACCTTCCAAATGATGAGTTCTTGGTCTATCACACGATTTGTCATGCATTTTATAGTAGTGGACTGTTGCCAGTTCATAACACTAGATTTGTAAATGGAGCAGGTATTGGCTGCATCACTAAAGATATAAGATCAAAGTTCTTTAGAAAATATAAAGAACACGCTGAAAATGAAAGTGTTCAATCAGTTGACAATGCCATAAATGATGAAATTGTTTCATATGATGACCTAGTTGGCATCAACACCATGACAGATGCTAGACACTGTTGAAGGAAAAATGCCAAAGACACCACAGTTACAGCATTAGGAGAAAAAAACTCACAAAGTGATGGACTATGACCATGCTTCAAAGTCACAGGATAAAGTTCCTCAACGACACGAACGACTGGGAATACAAAACATTTTGAAAATTTGGAGAATGAAAATGTGTCCATTAAAATTCATGCACGTGATAGAAATTTGGCTATAAATTAATTTGTTAGGTACACTCAATTTACTGTCAATCAGAATGACTTATGGCATGCTAGGAGATAAAGTTGAACCCATAGCAACACACATTAACTGGGCCGTCCGTAACTGTGAGCAAAATTCCCAAAAATCTTAAGGAAAGGTATGATAATATTGTTGAACATTATTGTAATAACCATGTAAATTATTGTAATAACCATGTAAATTGTCATCAAACATCAAGGTGCAAAATTGGTTCAAGCTATGAGCCATCTAGGATCGTACTTACAAATGGAAAAGTTGGAGAAATGTTAGAGTCTGCTATAAAAAGTTCAACTATATATAAATATCCTCAAGATTACATTCTTACTAAAGACACATTTTAGGCTGAAAGTTTAAATAATGTTGTGAACATATTTCAAGACAAAAGAATTTGCTTTGGTGATGATTAATATAAATTGAGATCAAATGAGTATGCCATTGAAATGAGAATGTGGACAGAGGCTAAACGTTAGTGAGGAAATCAAGAAATCCTAATGCACCAGCTACACGAAAAGGAAAGAAAGTTTACAAAAACCTAACGTATAATTACAGGATAAACATTTGGAACCGCTATATTTATAGTTTCTTTTAAACCAAAATAATTACACCAATGCATTAAATTTACAAGTGTTAGCTTTTATCAACATTCTTATATTTCTAATCAACGTAATCTTTTTATTTCGACTACAATTAGTATTTACAGAGTTGATGTAGATATTAATTTTAGACTATAATAAACGGGGCTTCAGTTACACTTGTTTATTATTCGGCAGCTGCATGAGGTAGGCCACCTTTTGATTGTGGTTCAAAAGACGATACATACAATTGTGTTGTGTAATATAGTATAATGGACGTGACATTACTATGTAGACAGTACGGTAGTTAGATATACCGCGTAGTCCGGTTCCCGGAATGATCCATTGATAACTACCTAACTCAGGATAAGATCTCGAAAAGTTACCAGGAAACACGAGTTGGCGTCTTGGCGGGATTATAACGCAAGTAATATTGCCAGAGCAGACTTATATTAGAAGTATATTTGGTAAGTTAGTACAATTAGGAGTATTGCATTGTATTACGAATATTAGTATTGAGTGATAATACTCGGAAATCACATCACTGGCGCTTGGCGAGCAGGGTTTCCTGCGAGAAAAAGAACAAATTGGAACGAGACACAGAAGTGAGTACGTCACGTGTAATTGCGGAGTTCGTATTGCTACATTTGGTATATTATGAAGTGTTTGAACACGGATATACAATAAGCATAAAAACTTGCGTTAATTACAGTGTTTACAAATTTATTTTCAATAATTGTTTCACGTTTGGCAAAAATTAGCCGTTTTGCATGGGAATTAGTAAAATTAGCCGTCATCAGAGCATATTAGACATATTAGCCATTTTCGGAGAAAATTAGCCATGTTTGGAGAAAATTAGCCATTTTCGGAAAAAATAGCCGTTTTTTTTGTGTGGTTAGCCACATAGCACATACTCATTATTATTATTATTATTTTTTTTTTTCTGGTTCAGCAACCAGTGATTTAATTGAACTGTATTTGTGTTAATATAACATTATGACAACATTAGCTTTTCAGCAGCAATGTATAAAAATCAACACCTGTTCTTATGAAATGTCATAGCTGACAAGATTATGTCTATGAGAGAGAAATTTGGTAATATTAAGCCTGAGCATCTTTCTGAAATACCAAGACTAAGAATTACTGAAGCCTTGATGGATTTGATAGATTTTTCACCAGTTACCCAGCAACAAGAATACAAATCGCAGACTCTATCAAGTTATGATTTCCAAGATTATGTTGATTATGGTGAAGTTAAAACATCTGCATTTCATTCGGAATATTCAAAGCAAGAAGCAGAAATCAATGACTTTTCAGATTCTGATGCACCTTCTGATGAATATTTGCTTCAACCTGAGCCTGCGGAAGTCAAACGTGAGTTATCACGTCCCAGTTCAGCAATGAACAAAACTTTAGATTATACATTGCAGTATGGAGATCATCGGTACTCATCAAAAATGTCCAGACCTGATGAAAAGATGTCGTTACTTCAAACTGAGTGTGGCGATCAAGATAAAGTTCAAGATTTTGCTAGTGATCGGCAATCTAAGCCAGAAAGCATTCATAGAACAGATGAATTAGGGTACACGAAACCAAGTATTAGATTAAATGTTGAGGAAAATATTGACAAACGTGATAGTTCACGTCACCAAGCTACCCAGCATCAGACACCACAGTTGGGATGGCAGCAAGGTCCCAATGAAAACCTTGAAAAACGTGATTATTCACGAAACCATAATCCACATCAGCAGACATCACAAGTGAGATGGCAGCAAGGACCCAATGAACACAAACCTAGAACAGAAAGGCCTGTTCCAGTCCCGAGACGCCATCAACGGTTAGAATCACATACACCATCAACTATAATTCGTCGTAGAATACCTTCACCTGAAATCAGACGCAGAATACCTTCACTAGAAATATTTAGGGAGCCTGTATATTCCTTGAGAACACCAAACCCAGCATACTATTCTACATTAAACAGAAATATGTATCCACCTAGACCATTTTTATGTTATGAGGAGTCACCGCAATTAATGCCTCCAGCAAAGCCAAAATCAAAGAACCTAGAAATACCAAAAGGACTGAAGTATGATGCATCATCAAGCTGGAAAACTTTTTACACCAAGTTTCAAAGGTATGCTGATCGTTTATCGTGGACTACCACAGAACGAAAAGACCAACTGTGTTGGTGTTTACATGGTAAAGCAGGTGATTACTATGCAAATTTAATTGACAGGGACCAAGGTGTGGATTATTTTGATGTAATTCACAAACTTGAGAAAAGGTTTAATTTTCAAGACTTGCCTGAGACGTTGCAAGTGCAGTTCATGAGTGCACGTCAAAATGCAAATGAGAAATTGGAAGATTGGGCAGATCGAGTTCTCTCGTTAGCCTGTAAAGCATTTAGAGATCTTCCGACAATTATATGTACACACAAGCTAACTGGAAAATATGCCAGGGATGCTCAGATAAAGAAGCTGGTCAACATGGAGCCACAGCCAGACCAACATCTGTTGAAGCAGCAATCGATCAGATAAAATGGTTCCAACATAACCACACAGCTATATTTGGTAAACCAACTGGTAGACGTGACCCAACACTAAATCAGGATGAACCAAGTTATGATTATGATAGCGACCTAGCTGTTCACGCTATTGGTAAGACGGACACAAAGTCTGAATTGTCTAAACAAATGGAAACATTGCTAGAAAAGATGACTGCTATGGAAGCATTTCATAAACAGGAAATAGGAGACCTTAAACAGCAGCTTCAAAAACAACAGCAGTCAAAACAGTTTCCTGCACAACATGAAGTCCAGCCAGCAACCCAACCATGCAGACAACAAAATCAAGGTAATCGCCAACAATGGCGTAACAGGGATAATAAGCAAGATAATCAGCGACAATCACCATTTAAAAGGCGCTGGGGACCTATACCACCTGAGAAATTAGCAAATATGGCTTGCTATTTCTGTCATCAGTTTGGACACATACAACGGGACTGTTACCGACAGGAAATAGTTATACAGATTCTTTAAACCAGAAAGAGTCGGGCTTAAGGTAGGAACCCTGACTCAGTCCAAACCTAACCGCCTAACATTGAACACTATTTCAAACGATATTAACAAGACACCTGTTTCGGGGATTACCCCGTTAAAAACGTGACATTTCAACATCTACAGATACTTTGTCTAATTCACCATTGCACACAACGCAGCATGATAATGATTTACAGCAAGTGATTGACCTTCAGATGCAAGATCCTGTACACTTAGGAGGAACTATTTGCCAGTTAGGCTCAGCAGCTATGCTTCGATTCACTTTAAAAGTACAGGGACAGTCAGTAATTTCGGTAGTAGATACCGCAGTGGAAGTAACAATAATTTCTGACAAAGTTTTCGAATCTTTCATTAAGAAACCACCCATCAAAAGAAAAACCAACAATGCAGGCAGCAGGGCGTGGTATGCACATGGATGCATTTGTAGTGGGACCAGTCGAATTGAAAATTGGTGAAAGAACATATAGGACAGATATTTATGTTGCGCCAATTGATAATGACATGTTATTAGGACTTGATTTTCTAGTAAGAGCAAAAGTGATTCTAGATTGCAGAAAATTGGAGAAGCATTACCTATGATTCATGGAGATGTTGGACTGGTACCGCCTGTGAACGCCATAGCAAGAGTTGCTAAAATTACCGTTCCACATAGAACAGTCATACCTCCTAATTCAGTTGTACAATTAGAGTCAGATTTGTCGGCAGAGTTAACAGATTTCATAATTGAACCTAATAAAGAGATAGATTTGTTAATCCCACGTGGTTATTACAACGCTAGTGTTTTGCCATGTGTCAGTTTACTGAATGTAACAAATAACAAGATAATTTTGCAAAAGGGAACTCTTTTAGGCGAAGCAATTGAAGCTGATGTTGTTGAAATGGGGCCAGCCCCGTCAGTAGCAACAACTGGAATAGCCAGAGATAACAATACACTACCGGAACAGTTACAGAACATATTGGATAAACCCAGTACACTCACTGAAGACCAAAAGTCCAAAGTTGCGAACTTACTTCATGAATTTGCTGATGTTTTTGCACTAGATTGATTGATTGTTGGTTGCTTAACGTCCAGTGGCAAATATTTCATGCATATTCAGGACGAGAACAAGTTAACAATAAATACAATAGATAGGTTCTGTAATAGGGGCTTCCGGGATTAAGGTCGGAGAAATTTAGACTGCCACGGGAAATGAGGGTATATTGGATAGGGACAGAAATTTAGCCTTACAACAGGTCACCTACGGACCCCTCAAAGAGTTGTTGCAAGGGTTCTTAACGTGTAAAGAGCGTGGCACTCTCTTTACACGAGACATCGGATTTAACGTCCCCATTCTGACCGGACGTGGCTGGATATTTGTACATCCCGCACAGCCAAACGGACGCCCCACTTTAGCAAGGGTTTTACTGCCGGTCAGAGGAAGACCAATGGTGACCATACTTCTATTCCCCAGTCACCCTTGGGTTTTTTTTTTGCACTAGATGATTTTGACTTGGGAACATTTAACTACATTGAACATGAGATTGATACAGGTGATGCGCGCCCTATCAAACAACGAATAAGACGAACACCTATGTGCTTTGAACACGAAGAAGAAAGCCATTTAAAGAAAATGTTAGATGCAGGTATAATAGAACCATCAATATCAAAATGGACATCTGCGCCAGTACTTGTGCGCAAGCGCGATGGTAACGTGCGCTGGTGTATAGATTACCGGAAATTGAATTCCGTGACGAAAAAAGATGTCTACCCGTTTCCTCTGATAGACGAATGTTTGGACACTTTGGCGGAAAATGAATGGTTTTCAAAATTGGACGCAAATAGTGCGTATTATCAAGTAAAAGTTAAGGACTCAGACAAAGAAAAGACCGCCTTCATAACTAAATATGGATTATTCCACTTTGTCCGAATGAGTTTTGGTCTTTGCAATGCCCCAGGGACATATTCAAGAGTAATGAATCTCGTTCTCCGAGGTTTAACATGGAATGTTGTACTTGCCTTCCTAAACGACATTCTAGTAATGGGAAAGACATTTGAAGACCATTTACAGAATTTAAGATCAGTTTTTGAACGTTTCAGAGAGTATGGGCTGCAATTAAAACCCAGGAAATGTGATTTCTTTAAAAAAGAGATAGACCTTTTTAGGCAGAACAATCAATAGAGATGGTATGGCTATTGGCAGTGAATATGTGGAAGTTGTTAAGAAATGGAAAGTACCTACGACAACAAGAGAAGTTGAACAATTTCTAGGCTTTGCCAATTACCATAGAACTTTCATAAAGAATTTTGCAGATCTGTCCTACCCTTTGTATCAATTGACCGGTAAGAAACCGTACAAATGGGGAGATTCAGAGCAAGAGTCTTTTGACAAACTTGTAAAGGCATTGACAACAACTCCGTTATTGGCATTACCCAACAATAAAGATCCGTTTATTTTGGACACAGATGCTTCCAATTTCGCAATTGGTGCAGAGTTAATACAAGTACAAGATGGTGTAGAGCGTCCCGTTGCCTACGGAAGTTTTTCATTAACCCATGAGCAAAAACGATATTGCACGACAAGAAAAGAATTGCTTGCAGTAGTGAAATTCACCAGACATTATAGACACTACCTTTTAGGAAGAGAGTTTATAGTCCGTACAGACCATAGTAGTTTAACGTGGTTATTGCACTTTAAAGAGCCACAAGGACAACTAGCTCGATGGTTAGAGGAGCTAAGCCAGTACCACATGACAGTCAAGCACAGGCCAGGTAAAAGACACCAAAATGCGGACGCATTATCACGTCTGCCAGATTTAGCCTGTTCACAGAATAGATTAGCAGCTGGAAACGTGCTAAAACACGATCTACCCTGTGGAGCATGCGATTATTGTACTCGTGCTCACCAAAGTTGGCTTGGTTTTCAAGAAGATGTAGATAATGTTATTCCTTTAGCTTCACATCAGGACTGTAAAAGTTATAAAACTATAGGACCACATACAGTACTACCGAGTTCTTTGATTTCTGATAACAATTTACTGAAACAGGACAATACACAACATACATATGTGATTACAGAGGACAATGCTAGACCAGATAGTTCAACATCACAAGATGATAACCAGAACGTGACTAGTCACGTGAATGAGAATTTAGGTACATCTCAGGTCCAGCAACAAGTATTTGACAGTACAAATCAAGATACAGTAAGCCAGAACCAAAATGTTTGTCACAGTTCAGTTGAAATAGTCACTACACCACTTGATATGTCAGTTTACGCGACATATTTGGATCTCCCAAATGTAAATGCCATTACTGAGACGGGTATAGAAGCCAGTACTTATTCATCAGAACAATTACGAGATTATCAGTCTAAAGACCCAGACTTGGAGTTTATACTGGTATGGTTTAGGGACAAAACAGAACCATCAGAGGCTACAATATTCAGATGCAGTCCAATAGCTAAGAAATATTGGATAAACAAAGATATGTTCTTTTTAGATGATAATGAAATATTGAGAAATTTGGACAAGAAGGATAAAACACCAAGACTTGTGGTACCAAGAGATCTTGTTGAACAAGTAATATCATTATGTCATGATATTCCTGGTGCAGGTCATCAAGATATGAATAGGACCACATTGAGAATTAAGGCAAAATATCAATGGTATGGTATGACACAAAAAATAAGAGACTTTGTCAAAACATGCAGTACATGCAATTTACACAAGAAGCCAAACAGAAAGGCTAAATGTCCGCTTACCCAGTTTCATGCAGGTGCACCAATGGAGCGAGTCCACTTCGATTTTCTAGGACCACTACCAGAGACGAAATTTGGGAATGCCCATGTACTAGTTATGGTTGACCAGTTTTCCAAATGGATGGAATGTATTCCGTTACCAGCACAAACCGCAGAGCATACGGCAAGAGCTGCAGTGAACGAGTTTTTTTCTCGTTTTGGATTCCCATTTCAGGTTTTTACAGACCAAGGACGCAATTTTGAAAGCAAGCTTTTCAAATCCATCTGTGAAATCTTACAAATGCACAAAGCGAGAACTACTCCGTACAGAGCATCATCAAACGGACAAGCAGAACGTTGCAACAGAACCTTAATGGACGCCGTCCGTTGCTCCGTTACTCTGTCAATTTGGCACAGTTGGCAGGAGCTGTTCGATAGTCAGTTAACAGAAGTACTGGTTTTACGCCAAACATGCTGATGCTTGGGAGAGAGGTTAACCAGCCTGTTGATTTATTGTACAGCGTACCTGGTGCTAAAACAGACGAGTCACAAGATGAGTATGTGATAAGACTCCGAGATGCCATAACATCCGCACATGAAATAGCGCGCAATACGCTAAAAACTACTCAGAATACCATGAAACGTGATTATGATGTACGTATTCTGGAAAGAGAATACAAAATAGATTTAGTTTATGTTTTAGACACAGCTAAAATTAAAGGCAGAGCGAAGAAATTGGACCCACCTTGGAAGGGTCCCGGACTTGTATGTGCTAAATTGTCTTCGTATGTATACAAGATAAAATTAGAAAAAACTGTACTGACAATAAATCATGACCGTCTAAAGCCATGTAAAGACAGAGAAGTACCACCCTGGTTAAAACAGTGCCAGCACCGGTTACAGGAAGGTGAAGATGTGACCAAGGCGACTAACCCAGACTTGTACTGTTTGTGCAGAAAACCAGACGATGGACTGTTTATGATACAGTGTGATTTCTGTCATGAGTGGTACCATGGAGCTTGTGTAGATTTGACACCAGAGCTGGCGGACACTATGGTAAAGTTTAGATGTCCACGGTGCCAGAACTCTGGCACCGCAAGGTAAATTTATATTTTAAGGCAATATACCAGTAGTATGATGTATATATTTAGCATATGTTATAATTAGTTGTTATTGTGTTTTTCAGATTGTGTATTTTGGATTGCTTAATTAATCATGAGTAAAAGGCCAAGTAAGGATGATGAGAACAGTTGGCCTACACCTTCAGAGGCATATGAAGGTACACCATTGCCTTTTCCCCCGGGGGAACAGCGGGGAGATGTACGTGAAAGTCACGAACAAGAGGTCAAGAAAGAACCTACAGACAGTCAAGATGATGTTCTGGATCTACATGACATCAATTATATAGATTGGACTGACAAGTTCCACGTACTCAGGAGCCTACTGTCCAGGAGAGTGATTCACCTATGGTCCAAGTAGAAGTAGAAAGTAATTTGCCTACTAACAGAGTGGAAGAAAAACGTGATTCGTCACGTGTGATTCTTATAAAAGATAAAACAGACATAGTTATATGCTCTGACGGGTCTGGCAATAGATCTGTCAAGGTGCCAGAAGCAAAGGGGACTCCGGTCCCAGAAGTTAAAGCAGACATGCAACAACAGGATGCCCAGCAGCCAGAGGTTAAACATTATGATGGCAACAAGCTCTTCACATGTCCTATACTAACATGTGGAGAATCCACCAAGAAACTGAAGCACCACTGTTGGGTATACCATTTACCATACATCTTTAAGGACTGGCCATTGGATAAATTTGAAAAGGAGCCCAGTTTTCAGAAATTGAGGGGAGAAGCCATCCAAAAATTGGCTTGATGGATTGTTGGCCCACGGGCAACAGTCTACGATTTGGTACGATATGTAAATTCCAACAACATTCTGCCCAGAAACTGCACGATGACGCAGAGATGTCAAGATCAGATGCGAAACGTAACGGCAGTGATGAACTGGTATCCACCAGCTGAAGATATTTACACAATGTATCCAGTCAATTCGCCGGCAGTATTGATGCAGGGGCGCATCTTGATAACACTGCTGTCACAGTTGTCACCAGCGAGGAGGGCAGAGTTCCGCAGAATTGGGTCTGATTTCGTCTTACCCCCAATTGCACGACAACAGCCTCCAGTGAAGAGGAAGGCTGAGACAGCTGTAAGCGTACCAGTGGCGAAATCATACAAAAGCAGTCGTCCAACTGAGGGACATAATATAGTCAGTCAATCGGGCAGGGCCCGTGAGAGCAAACCGCTAACGGTTTCAACTGTGGTAAAGACACTCAGTAATTTACAGAATCAGCTTGCGGGTAAACCTCTTGATGCAAGAGACATACTCAACCGAAAGAGACAATCCCGGGATTTTTTCCGTTCCGAAGATACCAAGAGTCATAAAACAGACATACACCCTGTTATACAGGTATCAAATCCTGTATTGGACAACAATAACAATGTTAACCGTATACAGAAGGTTACCCTTGTCTCAGAGGCATTTGACAGCCACTTTCATTTGGGCAGGGCAAGCATTTTACTAACCGGTTCCCTGGAGATGTCTGTCGAACAATACCTCCAGGAAAAATTGATTCCACAGAAAGACATTGCAGTTGAGGTGATTGGAGGGGTAATAGTATACTGTGATCCTGATACGTATCCGCAAGTTTTACCAGACACCTCAAAATGGAAGATAGCCATAGGGCTGCATCCAAAAGCTGCACCCTATTTTAACAATGATCAGTTCATAGCAATTCAAGAGGCATTGTCTGACATGCGCGTATCTGCGCTGGGAGAAATTGGGTTGGACAGGACCGTCAACCCAATACACTGAATGTCCCAGGAGAAGATTTTAGATAAATTGTTGGGTTTGGCCAGGCCACGGAGACAATGTCGGACGCTGTATATACCAGAGCTTTGGAGATTGTTCAGAATAACTGTGAACCGGAACAAAAGATCCATCTCCATTGTTTTCATGGAAGTACGAGACAAATGGATACTTGGCGTCGTGCATTTCCAAACACCTATTCCAGTTTTTCACTTAAAGTAAACAATTTCCACGAAGATCAAATACAGGCCACCAGGAATGTCCCAAACCACCGCATTTTAATTGAGACGGATTCTCCATATTGCACTATCCAATCTAACATACGGATTAATAATCCGCGTAGGATTGGACAGGTTGCAATGATTTTAGCAGGCATCAGGAGCCAACCTGTTGCTGAGATACTTGCCATTACCAGGGAGAACGGCAAAAGCCTATATGGTTAAATAGTGGACTGTGTTATGTATAAGTTTAACAGCCTACAGGAGACAGGTTAAGTCAGATGTGTATATAGGATGTATAGATCAGATTCATGTGGACATAGAAAATCAGCTGTAAATTTTAATTGGAAATTAGATCATCAGTGAAATGTTTACAATATATATATATCAAGGAATGATATGCTAGTTTTAACATGTTTAAAGTGAATCCGCAAAGCGACAACGGAGAAATTGTGAATTTTGAAAATATATATATATATATATACAGGTGTGTTGTTAATATGTCGATCAACATTGGAAAACATCTATTTATGATATTTTGAGATTAATTTTTTTTATCCCCGTGGTGCGACCAGACGGGGTGGAGTAAAGGAATATAGTGAATATTCAAATAGGAAGTAAACTCACTCCTTTCAAAGTTGGGGGGAGTGTTGTGTAATATAGTATAATGGACGTGACATTACTATGTAGACAGTACGGTAGTTAGATATACCGCGTAGTCCGGTTCCCGGAATGATCTATTGATAACTACCTAACTCAGGATAAGATCTCGAATAGTTACCAGGAAACACGAGTTGGCGTCTTGGCGGGATTATAACGCAAGTAATATTGCCAGAGCAGACTTATATTAGAAGTATATTTGGTAAGTTAGTACAATTAGGAGTATTGCATTGTATTACGAATATTAGTATTGAGTGATAATACTCGGAAATCACATCAATTCATACGACTTGTCTCTAACATTCCACTATTAAACTCTCTACGAGTGATTGTGAAGGAAATAAGTGTTTCCCCCGTCAAACATATTTGTTCTCGTAGGCAATTAATGATATCCGAGACCACGGTGGGGGTCTCTTCCTATATGAAGGTATATACATATGTGCCGCTGGAATGGGTCCCTTTTTTTGATACGTCAAATGTATCAATGGGGTGCAATTTTACCGAGGAAATATATCAATAGGTAGTAATTGACCAATTGTGATATATCAAGGGGTCATAATTTTTCAGTTTGTTGTTGAAAAGTGTTTTTAATATATAATAAGATTGTATATGCATATAGGTACTATTTGAGCTGATAAATATATGAATGGGTTATGATTTCGCTGTGAAATATATGTATAGGTAGGGATTTCACAATTATTCAATATATGAATGGGGGGTGTTTTTTAAATCCAAGCTGCACAACTGTACCCAAAATCCCATGTTAAGATCCCCCCCGTGACCGAGACCCGATACAATAAGATAGCCCTGGGTCTACTACTCTCATAACATGATATGATTCGTTACTGCATATTACTGCATATTTATTGAACAATTGATTTTGGCGTGGACCTTTTTTTGTAAAGATTAAACACTGATTCGATGATACAATTATTATTTTCATATGAACTTTATAATAGAATCACCCGGAACAGAAGTGAATTTTTATATTTCGTTAAAGTATGAAATTCAAGATTTATACTGCTATTTGATATAGTTTTACAATTATATTCTAATAATACTTTATTCTTAATTGTAACATGAATGGTAATTTTTCCTTTGATCTTCGAGTGAGTTAACTTCGGTTATTTTTAGAGGAGTGCGCTAACTGAATGATTTTTTAGTTATTGCACTCTCCAGTCCCGCCGTGTGTCGCTTGTCATAGGAAAAGCAAAATGGGAGGAGCTTAGACCAGTGCTCTAACTTCCATCTCAAAAGTTGTTATTTCACTGTCTAGCTCCGCCTCCTTGGCCTAGTAAACTATGAAACCAATGACCATAAAATGTCCTAATAAATGTAAACAAAATGCATACACAACAATATATCAAAACAAATCGAGAAAAAGGGGAGGGCTTACCCATACACTAGCCAAACTTGTAAACCTAACCTAAATTAAAAATGGTTCCCTATACATTGTACTTGAAACAAATGAATGCTCGAGGAGAGCTACAAAAAGGAATAACGTGGTCTATAAACGAAGAGGCGATATTGATAAATTGGTGGATACTTGTTTTTATCGTGCCAATATAAATATTCCAAAAAAATTGTCAGTGGAATTTTAGTCGTTTAATTTCCTCCACTTAATGAAAGAATAAAACGGAATGTAATAGAAATGACTATAAATTTTCCTACTGTTATTTTGGTTGGATACCTGTTTTATCGTGTCGAAATTAATGAAAAATATATGTCACTGGATGTTTAGTTATTTTCTTCATTCTATAAAGGCCTATCTCCGTGAATTGATCATGCTTCAAATTTTTGTCCCTGGATCTTACACGCATTCAACATGCAACCATTGCAATCAATTAACCGATCTGGGAATGGAAGAATAGTATTAATTACCTTCATAGTTGGTATTTTAAAAAGTTTCCTTCTTATCACAACGATAAAACTCCTTTGAAACTACACGTCATTTTTGAGTTGAAGGGCAGATAAATGTATAAAATTTTGCATCCCCCCTTTTCAAGAGTTTTTGGGGAGAAAACATATTCTATAACACGTAAATGGCTATCGAGCCTGAATCCCATGGCAACAATTCATTTAAATCATTAATGTACCTGTATCTGACACACAAATCCATCTGACATCTGCTGCATGTGTTAAATTTCTGGAAATCATATATAGTATCACGCCACTATTTGATCGACATATTGAAAAGTACAGTAAAGTTTAATTGGTCAACATTTAACCTTTGACGTGTGTCATAGCCCATTAATGTTACAAATCATATATAGCCACGCCTTACTCATTAACATATTTAATGCACTCAAAGCTACGCTTTTCGTGAATTAAATACGTTAATTCGTAAAAGGCGTGCTATATATATAACCTATTGAATACAATTAAGAAATGTTATCAGGAATTTAAAAGGTTATCACACAAGTAACCTAACCACAATTCTTATTATATTCTGGTTGGATGTGAAATAATAAACGGGACTTCAGTTACACTTGTTTATTATTCGGCAGCTGCATGAGGTAGGCCACTATTGATTGTGGTTCAAAAGACGATACATACAATTAGGAACATGGTTCAATACGTTGTCTCTTTAGAACGCATTCTAAATATCCGTTACATTGTAAAATTATATGTATGAATCAATTATTTCAAAAATGACTAAAGTATGATAATAAATTCAAGATAATGGTATTTATTGTTAATTTGTTCTCGTCCTGAATATGCATGAAATATTTGCCACTGGACGTTAAGCAACCAACAATCCATCAATCAATCAATCGAACTCCCTTACCAAAAGGCAATAACAGCCACATGCTGTCTGTAGTCCCCCGCAGTTTAACTTTCAAGTCCAGATATAATACTTCTGAACAAAGTTGACTGGTACACAATTATTTTGTTGAACACAAGATTGTAATGCTTTACTTGAAGCTTTGTGTTTCTCAGACATTGAGAATCTTTGAGATTCTTTCTTCAAGGCACTAATGATATACCCAGCTATATAGTATAGTGTGGATTGATCACTGTCAATTATAACTGGTAATCGGTTAGAGCTATTTGTATTTGTACGTGAGAGCAGCAATACCCGGTTCTGAATTCTATTGTCTAATAGTCAACGACTGTTGAAAATGAACGTGAGGAATCAATTAATGACACGCACTTGTCCCTAAGATTTTTGTCGACACACGTTGAAAAGAATGACAAGTTGTGATGTTGAGTCTCTACTTGGACCAAAACGGATCTTGTAAGGCAGATTTGAGTTGTTGAATGACAGATTGGTTATCTTTAATTAATATCTTTTGCAATCTTTATAACTTGTTGGTCTTTTACAGAGACGGAACTAATCCGGAATGGACAATTTCGGATGCCTTATAATGATCGTGTAAAGGCTGAGTCAAAAAACCCTTGATAGTCGGTAGATGACATTCTGAACTTATAATTCTGGTCAGTTGTTGGTTTAGCTGCAGATGTTGGAGCTGTGCTAGACCTATGCTCAGAGGCTTTGATGTGAATTTTGTGTTGACCCTTAATATGCCCACGGAAACCGGTGACAGTCTTAAGTTGTTTTGCACACGTAGGGTAGGAATAAACTGGCTTTGAGTCAGCTATTGCATTTTTAGCCATCTTTTATGGTGTTGACGGCACATCGTCGTCGGAACAGTCAGCATCAATATAAGTGTTAACACCGTCAAAAAAAAAAAGATTTTTTTCGAGATCGATATCCACATCCCAATGCCAAAAGTCTGTTATACTATACACATTTTGAAACAAAATGGCAAAAAGGAAACAAATGAAAATGTTTTAACGTATTTCTGATCAGAGAGAAGCCAAGCAAGAATCACTGTACTCAGTCTCAGTAATGAAAGTTGTCATATAAATGACATTTTTTGGTTCATGAATAAAAATACATTGGTTCAGCATGCTGTGTCGTTCTTTACGTTGCATCCGTGAGACATATCTACTGTTCATATTTGATCAATAACTGCTTCTGAAAATATAATGATTAAGAACTGTTCTTTCATTTGGAACTTAATGGTTTTTAAACACCGGGTATGTTTTGTGACATAATGTATCTTGTTTTTTTCATTATCACTATTTAGCTATTCTCCCTGATGATCTTCTATGCTATTAGACATTTCAGTTTCTAGACATTCCTCTTCGTTTTCTTCAAAATATATATTTGATTGTAAAATTTCAGGCATTTCCTGTGCCTAAAACTATAATCCATCTACTTTATGACAACAAGACACTATCTGCCTACAACAACGGCATGCCATAGATTTTTGTTCTTTTTAAAATGTCACGACAGCTCTTCTAAATTTACACCAGTACCTTATATTTCTTGCAAATACAGAAATGTGAATAACAGTTGATGTAGATGTTTGCGGCATCGGTAGCATAACTACAAACGACGTATCTTCAACAAATACTTCATCCTTCATTTTCATAACGTAGTCTGCCTTCTCTTGTGTAATTGTACCTGATGCAACACAAGACTGTTATGATTCATGTCTTAGCATACAGCTGATATGGCATTGTATAAACAATTACCATTTTTAGTTGATTTGATTGCTATGAGGCTTGTATCTACATCATCTGGAATCAAAACTTGCGACAAGTCATCAAAAGAAAAAACTGCTGGCTTCTTCGACCGTGGAAATTTTTCTAAGCTTAAGCGTTAAACTTAAAGGAACTAGAAACATTTGTTGAGATTTGCCGAATTACCTGGCGATAGTTGCTGGCGATAGCATTCTGAGGATTATCATAATCTAACATATTTTATTTTATATTTTGATTTTTTTTTTTTGGTACGGTTTTCCGTACCTGCAGTTAAATTTAGTACGGTCGGAACCGTACCAACCGTACCGTGTGCTGCGGCAGTGGATCTGAAGGTTATATCTGGATGATTGGGTAGCTGATGCTCGAGTTTTTATATGTTGATAGTATCTGATGCTTCCATTGAATAATCTACTAAATATACATGTAGTCATGATTTGTGATCAGACTTAGTCTGAGTGACATCTTTACTACTGGTGTTATTTTTGTAGATTTGTGAATATTTTTGAGGTACATGTATGTGTAGGGTGACCTGTGGATCTACAATTAGAACATGCATGGAGAAGATAACATATTGTTTAACCCCTTACATTATTAAAATTGTTACACACGTATTTACCATCGAAAAATACTTTATTACGACCTTGTTTATCAAGCTTGATTGGTCTAACTGACCTGTTGTAACCAAAATTACTATTTATACGCTGTTGATCTGAACACTGTAATGCACACAATTCTGTTGCATGATCAAATTGATTAAATAAAGTGCACGAATTAACTTTGATACCCCCACTAACGAAAGATAAAATGTCAAAGTCGTTTTTGCTTCAGTCTACTTTGATGTGCTTCTCTCTTAGAAGTTTAGCTTCCTTTGCCGAAAATAACTTGTGGAAAGTATAAAACTTTTCTCCATATAATTTGTAGATCTGAATTGAGTCTGCTTCGTACGCATCAAGCTCTTTACGTCTTTCTGGATATATCACACACATGATGCGCTTGTATTTGCCAAAAGCTTGAATAAAATCTTTTATATTCAGGTTTGCTAGAAAATTTACTTTAATTTCATCAGCAGTGATACTGTGTGTTTGAGGGTTTTCGTAAATGGATATTACAGAGAGGTGAGTGTGACCCACTCAGCATATTGGACAGGGCATAATATATTTTGTTTTGTTGGGATAAATCCAGATATTATGTCTATCGGGCACATCATGTCTCTACCAAACAATTTATGTGGTGCGAACCCAGTACTATCTTCAATAGTAGACCACCCCCAAGGGTGACTGGGGAATAGAAGTATGGTCACCATTGGTCTTCCTCCGACCGACAGTAAAACCCTTGCTAAAGTGGGGCGTCCGTTTGGCTGTGTGGGATGTACAAATTTGCAGCCACGTCCGGTCAGAATGGGGACGTTAAATCCGATGCCTCGTGTAAAGAGAGTGCCACGCTCTTTACACGTTAAGAACTCTTGCAACAACTCTTTGAGGGGTCTGTAGGTGACATGTTGCAAGGCTAAATTTCTGTCCCTATCCAATATATCCTCATTTCCCGTGGCAGTCTAAATTTCTCCGACCTTAATCCCGGACGCCCTATTACAGAACCTACCTATTGTATTTATTTAATTTGTTCTCATCCTGAATATGCATGAAATATTTGCCACTGGACGTTAAGCAACCAACAATCAATCAATAGTAGACCTATTGGCCTTCAAAAGGTATGGGAGATGATCATCCCAATCATTTGTATTGTCATTCACAAATATTGACATATGAATTAAAGTCTTACTAATTTTTTTCCACTAAACCATCTGAATGAGGTCTATACAGGCATGTTCTTGTTTTATCAATATTTAATAAAGTACAGTATCTTTGAATATGTTTTTTTTTTCTCCACTTTCCCAACATCCAATGGAATTCCTATTGTCGCTATTAAAACTTGATTTGTTTCTCTTAATGGTTTACTGATATCAACTTATTTTTCTGATATTTTCTCAAAGCATTTATTAAAAGAATTGATTATTTTTTCAATTTTAGTATTTTGTTTAACTTCCGATTGTTTTCCAAGTTTTTCTTATTGGGTTTATTTTCTGTATTTATGGCTGCGATGGTGTATGAAAATTCGTTTACTTTAAACCGTGGTATTACATGTGCATTTGTAAATGCTTCGAGCTCGACTGCTTGACTCCCCAAGGGTGACTGGGGAATAGAAGTATGGTCACCATTGGTCTTCCTCCGACCGGCGGTAAAACCCTCGCTAAAGTGGGGCGTCCGTTTGGCTGTGCGGGATGTAAAAGTTCGCAGTCACGTCCGTTTGGCTGTGTGTGCCATTGGCGTACATTGACGAACGTAAGGATAATTTGAATGTGCAGACACATCGTTTATGACCTTTCTCTGTAGAATTCTGGCATATCATGCATTTATTAAATATAAGACAATTCAATATATATTTTGATAATACAAAGTTCATGGTATAGAAAATATAACTTGAGAAAATAAAACACTAAAAATCAAATTATCTAGCCCCCCAAGGGTGACTGGGGAATAGAAATATGGTCACCATTGGTCTTCCTCCGACCGGCGGTAAAACCCTCGCTAAAGTGGGGCGTCCGTTTGGCTGTGCGGGATGTAAAAGTTCGCAGTCACGTCCGGTCAGAATGGGGACGTTAAATCCGATGCCTCGTGTAAAGAAAGTGCCACGTTCTTTGCACGTTAAGAACCCTTTCAACAAATCTTTGAGGGGTCCGTAGGTGGCCTGTTGCAAGGCTAAATTTCTGTCCTTATCCAATATACCCTCATTTTCCCGTGGCAGTCCAAATTTTCCCGACCTTCATCCCGGACGACCTCCATTACAGGACCTACCTATTGTATTTATGTTAACTTGTTCTCGACCTGAACATGCATGAAATATTTGCCACTGGACGTTAAGCAACCAACAATCAATCAATCAAATTATCTAGTACAAAGCAGGGGTAATATTCAATTCTCATTGACATGTTCCTGTGCTAAGTACGCATCTGACTTGACACATGACGATGAACAAACATCCATCTATCTTCTATTGAAATTTAAAAATGTTGAGATCCATTCCTAAATATTCTACATAAGTTAACATTTTCAGACTAAGATAGGGTCATTTTATTGTTGATGGTCAAATGGACTTTGGCTCCTGTCCCTGCCAACACCATGAACATCTGGCTTCGATATTGGTGAAATCCCCGATGTCTCATCGGGTTTGCTTCCTGCTTGACATCAAACATGAAGGTGAGATGTTCGGCTAACACGTGACGACGCACATTGCGTGTCACTACTGGGCACCCCCTCACGGGAGTGCTGGTCTCGTTTACTCGTAATCCATGTTCTCTCTGGGGTAGGCAGATATTCCAAGTAGGCTCGGCTCCCTCTCCAGAATGGGATGAGACTTCCTTTGTCTCTGTGGCTTCCGGTTCTGTCACTTTTACCTGAAGTGAAGGTTCTTAAGCCATCTTGCCTTCATGAGGTACTACCACGTTATCCTGTGGGTCTGATTGAGGAGCTTCCTCACCCACTTGCTCTTCCTCCAAGGAGGACACTAGGATAAATCCGGATCCTCATCCGATTTCAGATTTGTTGCAATACGTATCTTCTCTCTCTACGGTGATGCCTCTACCCAGCATAGGTTGGTCAACGAATTCCCTTCCTCCAGTTGTTGGGTGTCCACCACCACTTACAGTCCCTCTCCTCTATGGGACACCCTCTGGCCTGGTCAGAGTCACTAAACTAAAGATTGTTTAATTTTACAAAACTTATACAGTAAAAGAAATATAAAATGAAGATACAGAAAATTAATGTGGAAAAATGTTGAAGAAAAAAAAGAGAAAGAGAATATTTCTTTTCAACTGAATACGCATTCAAACTAAGAAAACCATCAACGGAAAACACTAATAAATAAGTAAATCCGAGTACCTGGGTGTGATTCTCCTGAAAATGACGATTTAAACAAAACCCGTAGGCAGTGAAAAAGTCTTCTCTATTTCAAAAGAAAGTATGGCAAAAGGAAAAATAAAACCTGCCATATAAAACAGAAAGAAATTAAAAAATTTCAAAAATAGATTAATTTAAATTTTGTGTAGGTAAAATTATTATACTTTCCTCGTCATTTTCGTTGGCTGACTCTTCAATCACAACTTTCTGTGTGGGTTCGAACATGAGACTGCGTCAAATTCTTAATCCCATGAGTCAGAGGAAATGTCTATCACCATTTGTTCTTGTTTTATATCATCGTCTCGAGATTCATGCTTCATTTTTTTTCTTTCCTCTCACTTTGGATGTCTGAATCACTTGAACTGTTCTCACTTTTCACCACTGGTTCCGTCAACGGAAAACACAAATAAAAAAGTAAAACCGAGTAAAATGATGATTTAAACAAAACCCGTAGGCAGTGAAAACGTCTCTCTATTTCCTCTACTCTGTTTTTCTCTGCAATGAATGATTCTGGATACTAGCAGTGCATACAGTTGTATGCCAGACCCCTTTAACACTTCAGTTGGGTAGACATCTGAAAACAAAAATAGAGACAGATTTTGAGCCACTTGTACATTACTGATCAGTTTCCAATTAAAAAATCAACAAACAATCCTACAGAAGATAAGTAGGATCTAACCGTTCTTGGGGTTTTGTCTTTTAAGAAATCAAGAAGCCATTCATGTAGCTGATTAATGTCCAAGTCCATGCACTGACAATTGAGGGTCGATGGTTTTCCAAACCTGAAATACTTAGGATCCATGTTGCAAAGATTCCCTTCTTTCATTCAGCATTGGAACTTTTGTAGCCATGAAATAAATTTATGAATTGGACTGTTCTCATAAAATTGTAAAATTAAAAAGATGTACATCTCTGTGTTTTCTCAAAAGAGAAATTACAGAGATGTAGTTTAATACTTATTTTAACTTAATGACAACTTTCTTTTATAAATATACATTTGTTTTGTTTGTATTTCAATCAAAATATTTACTGAGAGTTTCTATAATATAAATACAGAGCTTAATTTATGACCAAGTGTCAAAATGGTGAAAATATTGATTGTAAAACAAACTAATTAGTGTTTTATCACCATGTTTTTTTTCCAAGTTCTACCTGGAGCAAGGCTTAATATCCAAATTTCCTCTAGTGATTTATGTTAAGTGTGAAATATATATAGAAAATCAATATTCAAATGATTATGTTCTTAATTAATCAAGAAATCTTAAATTTCGCTTTAGTTAAATCTCCAACAATCTGTTGAAGATATATGATACGTGAAAAAAGTAATGCTATGTAATGCTTAAAGTTACAAAACTTTTTCCTAAATTAATGCATTAAATTACAATCACATTTAATGCAAAAATTGCTGCATCACACATTACATGCAATTACTTTAAAAAATGTAATGCATTACCATGCATTTGAATTACAAACTTGCATTACCCCATGCCTGATAAAACTGCGAAATTTTGCCCTTATTTCCTAAAGACATGTGACATATTAAATATAAACCTTAAAATTCCACACTCGTAGCCTTACCACCTACGATTCTATATGAAGTCATTGAGAACAGAAAATAATTACTTAACGGCGCTTAAAAAACGTATTTACCTTAACTATATCATAGTATTCAGTGCCCCAGATAATAAAAGGAAGACGAGCAAGTAATGTCATCATATCTCAACAATACTTTTAAGTATTATTGTAACTTTATAAAGAAAGTACCGTTACCCGGAAGTGACCATTCATCGGAATGGCAACTTCTTGTACGTAAACTAGCACTTGCCACGATGGAATTTAAAAGCGAAAACTACTCCAACGATGTGTCAAATAACATTCAGAATGAATGGTTAACCACAAGCATGTTTTATAAACCTCTTGCCTCCCGAAAGTGTGAAAATTGTGATCAAAGTGCCTGCTCAATGACAGTTGAATTTTATCGCTATAACAACTTGATAATTTGAAAGATGTTATGTTGTGTGTTATGATATTTGTTTATAAACGGTTAAAATTATTAAAATTTTCAATTTGATCTCCCTAATTTGAGTTTGCCAAAGTTGTCTTATTTTTCAGGTTTACCGATATTGATCCTAATAAATTTTGAAATATTTGGTATTACCCTTATATAACGCTTTCCCACCCAATTTAAAAAAATTCTCCTGAATTCTCTTTATATTACATACGCAATATTACCCTTATATAACGCTTTCCCCGCCCAATTAAAAAAAAAATCTCCCGAATTCTCTTTTATATTACATACGCAATATTAGTAATAAAATACAATACAACAATAACAAGAATAAATTTAATATTTTCTGCTAGGTCTTTATCTTTTAGTCTTCTTAAAGGTACTTAGTGGGTTCATTTCGGGCTCCTTCTGATGCTGTTCCTTGTCTGTTGATTAAGAGTTCTTTGATTGATGTTCATTTTCTGGTAGATGTAATACACTGCTTGCAGGTTGCAGCCTTCATGAGGTTTTCAACGTTGGCTCCGGTAACCCATTGCATAACTCTGAGGTGTCGTTTCATGTCGTTCCCTCTGGTATCGTACACCCCACATAGCGGACACATATGCACTTAAACCTCAAGCTCATTGTAACGTTTCCAGTGGCGGACAAGCTGTCGAAAATTGCAGGATGCTAAAGGATAATGCATCCCACCAACCGGACAATCGAGCCTTAATTCTCTGGTGTCCATATCTATTGTTGAGAGTTCTCTTAAAGACACGGTAAAATCCATTGCTATAATTGAACAACAATAATCAGTAAAACAAAACAAAAGAAAAGAACACAAATAAAAAACAAAATATTTAAAGAAAAAAGATGAAAATAACCATAAAGGTATATGTTTTCATTATGAGTGTATATTTTTACATATACATGTATATAGATGAATGGTAAATACATTCTGAGTGGGGATTTTAAAAGTTAATTGTTCATTTAAATCATAATAGATTAAAACAGCATGACGCGACTCTGCTACATTTGTGGGATGTATCAAATACGCAGCCATGTCCTGTCAGAATAGGGACGTAAAATCCGATGCCTTGTGTAAAGAGTGTGTCACGCTCTTTGCACGTAAAAAACCCTTGCAACAACTCTTTGAAGGGTCCGCAGGTGGGCCATTTGCAAGGCTTTATTTCTGTATGATGCAATAACGCTGTATGTGTATTACAATTGTTAAATTCAAAGAAGTTTTCGGTATACAGTTGACAGTTCTATAAAACTTTTTGTGCACGGCCGTAAAATCCGTTACGAACAAATTTTCTATTTTCATTCTTAAAGATACGTACGGCTTCTTGTTTTTTTTTTCGTTATTCTATCTCCAGAACGCTTGATATTCGTTTTGTCCTACATATTTTACAGATAATTACCAATTTTCTCTGCCAACAATGCTTTTGATCAAAAGTATTTAAGAAATGTGAAATCTTACCGGTACTGTTATCTGCCATATTGGGCCGTGCTTATCGGAAGTTACGAACAGCCACCTTCCCCCAGTGTTCTTTGAAGAATTGTGACACATAATTTATAGTACAAGTAAATTTGTTTTTTGTTAAATACAAAAGTACACTGTAATCTAACTACTGTGACTTCTGTTGTGCTGTTCACGTGTTTCAAGTTGTAAGCTCTCATCAGCATAAGTTTTTTTTGTAAGTTAAAGATTCAGTTAGGTGAAAGAAGCAACCTTTTGCAAAACATTCTTATTAAAATGCTAGAAATGTAACGTCAACATATTCCTGTTGTCCATTCATAATGGTCATCATTGGTATTTGAAGTCTGTGTCCATTGATGAAGATTTTACATATTTGGCTGGTAAATGATGCTAGTTTGACTGGTATTCATACGTGGAACTTTATTTCTATAGCCAACATACATTTTACCCGGCTCATATATAAAAAATGGTACAGTACCAAAAAAGACGAGGCAGTAGTCGTGCTACGATGTCCTCAGTTGGAATTAACATTGAATTTTCTTTTAAATACTGTCCACAATCATGCATGATATTGTCTATTTGACGACAGTCTCCATTGGTATATAGTCCAGGCTCTGTGCTGTGACCTATAATTGCTTCAATTTAAAACTGTAGGTTTGGAATGGAGTGATGTTTCATTGGCAATAATACCACATTCTCATGTTTATACATGCGTAATAGTATTTTAGCACATTTATATGTTTAAGCTAACTGGATATATACTGTATATACTATTGAAAACTACAAAGAAACCAAACAGGAGCATATTTTATTAGATTACGTCATGAACCTGTACGAAAAATTCAAACTTTAAAACCCATGAATTGTATATACACATTAAAAAACAGATGCCATTCTCTACTGCATTCACAAAATCCGCATATTACCGATACGGAAAAAATGACTGATTGATTGTTGGTTGCTTAACGTCCAGTGGCAAATATTTCATGCATATTCAGGATGAGAACAAATTAACAATAAATACAATAGGTAGGTTCTGTAATAGGGGCGTCCGGGATTAAGGTCGGAGAAATTTCGACTGCCACGGGAAATGAGGGTATATTGGATAGGGACAGAAATTTAGCCTTGCAACAGGTCACCTACGGACCCTTCAAAGAGTTGTTGCAAGGGTTCTTTACGTGAAAAGAGCGTGGCACTCTCTTTACACGAGGCATCGGATTTAACGTCCCCATTCTGACCGGACGTAGCTGCAAATTTGTACATCCCGCACAGCCAAACGGACGCCCCACTTTAGCAAGGTTTTTCCTGCCGGTCGGAGAAGACCAATAGTGACCATATTTCTATTCCTTAGTCAACCTTGGGGGCCGGAAAAAATGACAAAAGCATTTCTATCACCATCGTCAAAGAAGGAAAAGGTGACCAGATCATCACCATCACCAGAGATCGAACAGGTGGTCAGCATTTCTCAGAAATTCTCCCATAAGAGAAGTCGTCATGTTGGTGACATAACTGCAAATATGTCTACTGTAGTGGTATTCATTTGTGAATTAACTCACCTTTATAAGTTTTGAATGAAAGGATAATACACAAATTACCAAGTAATGTTTGAAAGGGAGGAGGTATGATTAGAGCTGTTATTTGGCTACTGAATTTGTGGAAAGAGTACACTTGCCCAATCTTGAAGTTCTAAGGCAAATGACAAGAAATTCAAAAATAAAACTAGTATCTCAATTGTTTGTAAAAAATTGAAAGGTTTTTCCTGTAATAGTGATGTAATTGTAATTTACTCTTTACGACCTTTCATTTGATATGCGACAAGCATACCTTCTGAAAATTTTCACTTTGTACACTTAATGACCCTATCCACCTAAATTTGTTTGATCCGAAGTATGATATTAGTAATGCAGACTTGATTACCGTTCATTTGATATGCGACAACGCCATTTAATCACCAAGGAATAGATTACCTAACTTTGTCTGTTTAACTTTTTTTATTCGAGTCACTGATGATTCTTTGTAGACTTAACTTGCGTCTGGCGTACAACATTTTAATCCTGGTATCGTTCTATATCTACATATCTTAAATATAAATTGTTTCTTTTGAGAGTATGTTCAGGTATTCATGAAACTTCATAAATAAGATATTCTTCAAAACCAAGTTTCTCTGTAGAATATTTGTATTGATTTAAGTAAAATGAAGAAAACCTTAAAGTTGATATGTTCAATGAGACTAAAATAAGTCGTTATATAAGAGGGCTCAATGAAGCTGGCGTGATACTCTTAAGAAAAATACGAAACCTTCTTATAAGTTGCATGCCACAGGGTTTCACTTCAAATGGAAATTAAATTTATCTATATAACATCTACCATGAGTTCATACAGCTTCAATAATGAGTTGAGAATTTGACGGCATTCATGCAGGAAACAAACTGTAAAGATATGACAGATAAAACAAATGCATCCAGATTGTAAAGCAGATTGAGTGGTTAAATTAATATTGCTATTGGTTTTTGCAAATTGCATTAGACATCTTGTTTGTAAAACTGGGATTTGCAAAAGGGTTATGAAAAAAATATGTGTATATTCCCAGGTAATAAATAAAATTGCCAAGCTTCAAAATGTATATTCAAATAGTTGCTGTACATATACACTTTTATATTCACAACTATTCAGCATTACTTTCAACTGACTTGTGCAAAAATTTACACACAATTGCATAGTTTTAATACAGGTAGTTTATCATCACCATCATCTTCTTCTATTCCCAGTCAATTATTTCAGTTCAAAAGCAAACAAAAATTCAGCAACAATCTTTTGGTGAACAGCGGATTCACGTATTGCTTTTCTTTTTTTTTTTTTTTTAAAGAAAGCAACTTGTTTTCACAGCCAATGTCATGTGAAAAGTAAAATCACAAAAATACTGAACTCCGAGGAAAATTCAAAAAGGAAAGTCCCCAATCAAATGGCAAAATCAAAAGTTCAAACACATCAAACGAATGGAATACAACTGTCCTGACTTTGTACAGGCATTTTCTTACGTAGAAAATGGTGGATTGAACCTGGTTTTATAGCTAGCCAAACCTCTCACTTGTATGACAGTCGCATCAAATTCCATTATATTGACAACGATGCGTGAACAAAACAAACAGACACAATAGGTAAAAATGTCAAAATTAGGGTTACAGCAGTCAACATTGTGTTATCATCTTAATCACTATAAAAACAAACAAATGTAACGAAGAAGCACAAAAAGGCATACATCAAATTTTACATCATCATTATGCTTGTATTATACGATTTTATTTATCTATGTAAAATCCACCCACAAAGGATGGAAGGTTTTAAGAAGTGGCGTAAAATCGCGCGTTTGAAATTCGCACAGGTAGACTTAAAATAATTTTGTCGTTCAAAGTATGAAGAGATACATAAATACAGTCACGTAAAATGGATATCACAAAAAACAGACTTAACAGTAAAAGTAATATTAATAAATAAAATAATAGTGTGGTTCAAATTATGACAGGATACATAAGTACAGAGTCACGTCAAATGTATATCACCAAAAAGAGGCTTAACAGTAAAAGTAATATTAATAAATAAAATAATTTTGTCGTTCAAAGTATGACAGGATACATAAACACTGAGTCACGAAAACAGACTTAACAGTAAAAGTAATATAAATAAATAAAACAAGTTGCTTTCTTTAAAAAGAAATGCAATCGTAAACCAAAATGCATGTTTGGAATTAAATATTAGATATTTTTAAGAAAAGAGTTAGTTTCTAGGCTTAATAACAAATTAATGATTTTTGTGCTTATAAAAAGAAATGCAATATGTGAAACTTAATAGCTGTTTTTGGGGAATTTGAGATACACAACAGCCTGTGTTTGATTTTGCTTTTCCACCTGCCCACTCGTGCCCACTCTAGCTATAATCTCTTTTTGTAAAATATTGATTACAAATGCTTATCTGCTTTTTCAAGTGATTGTACTTGTATGTTTTTAGATTAAACAAAGAAACTACATGCCCACTCCTATGGGTGGGCAGAGTGGACAAGGTAGAATTTTGCCCACCCGGTGCCCACCTTTGGTGGGCCGGTAGACAAAGCAGAATCCACCTGAGCTGTAGTGTATGTTCAAAGTTATTTGAACAAGGACTTGTTATTGTATTATTAAGATCCTTACACCAGCTCTGCAAGGTTTTAGTGATGCTTAGGGTTGTAAGCATTGGCAATTTAAAGTTGGGTGATTTGTGCTATGAAAAGTTTAAGTTCTTACAAATAAACAAACTAAATTGAAATTTAAATTAAAAAAAATTAACATATACAAACTGAATTTATCACTGAATACCCTTTGTTAAACATGAGTTTGTTTTAAATTCACAATTATGAAAATTGTAAGGTGTTCCTTTTTATATTTGAACATGTTCTTTTCTTTAATTAACTTTTAAAAAAGTGTCTTTTACATGGTATAGTTACATTATTGTTTTATGGTATGTATGTAAAATTTTTTAAAACAGGTATATTCATAAGCACATGTCTTTGTCAGAAGCATGTTGTTTGAATTGTTATAACAGTGTTTTGGTACCCTTAGTAGGATGCAGTTCAAAGTGAGCCAAATATTGAAGGCTGTATTATAACCTGTAATTCCTTACTTTAACTACACTGTATCTTACTGGAGAGTTCTCTTTGGTATTCCTACCACTTTAAAAACACATTTTCTCTCTGACATTTGATTATTTCATTAGAATAGTCTAAATATTTTAATTGAACTGAAGTAGCCTTGTAGATTTCTTATATTGACCTATCCTTCTTCTGTTATACTAGTCTAGTCATTTGGGTGCACTGTATAACCTACTGATCACTGAGATGGTTTGTATTGAAAGAAAAAATGTAACCTGTAAATTTATATTTTGCCTAATTGTACCACATTGTGTCAATGACATTCATACCACATCTTCTGAATTTTAAAGCGAATCTGTTTTGAATGAAAAATTAATTGATTTCCAAACTCAAACCAGCTGAATCTAGAGAAAGTAATCTCCAATTATATATGTCATTCAATGTCAAGTTTCTTGGTGCTTCTATGTTTGTTCAGTGTGAGCCAAGGCTTCGTCGGTGTTGTTGAAGGACGTACATTGACCTATAATGGTTTATTTTTTTTAATTGTCATTTGAATGGAAAGTTGTCTCATTGGCACTCACACCACATCTTCCTATATCTTTTAAGTGAAAGAAAAGTAAATGCAAAAACAAAGCAATTTAATACCAATAACATTTTATTTTAAACAAACATGGCAAGTTTATTTAAGATAATACAAAAGCTCAGGTATAACAAAATAATAAAGATTCATATAACCTTTCAAAATTAAGAATCTTTTGAAACTTTCAGACACATACAATGTATCAATTTATATGCAAAATATTACTTGAACAAACTTTGATTTTGAAATTTGAAATTAATTGGAAAGGTGTTTAAGTAAGAAATTGGCTAAGATATTGATTTTTTTAACCGGTCAAGAAATCCTTTTCTCTGACAAATTAATCATAATTAAGCAATAAACTTGTATTTTAATAATCTTAAACTCTTGTGTCCTTGGTATTATTATAAAGTGCACTATAAAGTACAAAATATTAACACTCAACAATTAAAGTAAGGTTCAATTATATATTTACACTTATAATAAAATGGTATACTTGTTTTAATTAAAATGTTTTCAAGTATATTGCCAAAATGATTTGAAATTTTGAAGATCCATAAAAAACTTAAGGATTTTAAGCTGTAGATATAAAATGTACAAAACCTTATTGAATTTTTCAAAATAATTTTGAGTTTTGAACAACAATTAGATATCTAACATAGATATCAAACATTCAATTTGTAGAGATTAATATTGGTTTTCCTTCATGGTTATTGGTGGTTTCATACTCAGGTCTTAATTAAGGTTGGTTTTAGCGAATATCTATACCAAATATAGTAGGAAAAAGATATATCCACATTGAAGAAATTTTACAATAAAATTTGAACAGATTACACGATAAGTAGACGTCAGCGTGTGTTAATTCAGAACCAAGTTATTTGAGACCCGGAAGTGATTCTGGAACCAATAAATGTCTTAATACCATATATATAAGGCTACTAAGAACCAAAATTTTGGAAACGGTATAAATGTATTATTATTTTGGTCGAGGAAGTGTATATATATATAATAATCATTGGTCAAGTCAGTATCTCACTCCTGATGACTTATTAACAACGAATTATATTACAAAACAATCAGTAATAGTAATTAAAAATCGGTTGGTAATTTGAATTAAAAGTGTTATCTCCCTTTAACTGTTACTGTGACATGGCTTAACATATGTGATTTTCATTATTTTATATATCATCCTTTCAATTTTATTTACATGTAAAAAGATCGAAAATTTAATTTACTGAATGTCAAAATCTTTCTGTACTAAATTCAAATTAATTCTGTTATTGAAATAATGGGGTCACTTTAATGAGGTTAACGTAAAGATTTTTTCAGCTGAAGAATACATCAGGATTTGGCCTTTATTTTGCTGGAATTCAGGATTTACACTTATCGGGACTCGGGAATGGATGCTTTCATTTTCGTTAATTCAGGAATCACTGTTTACTGTTTACTAGGATGAAAAATTTTGTCCTGCCTTTTTTTAGTTGTAATCTCTGTTCTGCCTTTTATTTTCACTCTTTTCGGTCCTGCCTTTTTTTTAAAGTTTATCCTGACTTTTTAACCAAAATTATCATCCTGACTCGATAATAAACAAAAATATGAGAAAATTCAGATGAGAAGTAAATCCTTTATTTTCACACATCTGACGTCAAAGGTGAGGTGTTGTAACTTTTTGAGTCCTCGGCTAGGGGCTAGGATGAAATTTGAAAAAAATAGGCAGGACAGGAGTTTTGAGTAAAAAAAAAGGCAGGATGAGATTATTTGAAAAAAAAGGCAGGATGACAATTTATGTAAATAAAAAGTCAGGATAAACTAAAAAAAAAAAAGGCAGGACCGAATAGAGTGAAAAATAAAAAGGCAGGACCGAATAGAGGGAAAAATAAATAGGCAGGACAAATTTTTCATCCTAGCCCCCCATAAAAATCAAATGGTAGCTCCCTTAACACTGTCTTCCAATGATGCATAAATTTTACTTTTAACTTTGAAAAGCGTTGATCGTACGAACACTTTTAGTATGAATAGTATCGTACTTAATAATGCTTTGATCAAACACCAACCTGTGTCAACAACTTTGAAGTTTAGAAGAAGAACGTATATCAAACTATTCCTTAGAAATGTGCCAACATTTTATTATATCCGTATGTGTCTTTAATGTTGGCCTTTTCAAGGCAGACCATTTTTATCTCATCGAGTGCGGGAGGTCATGGGTTCGATCCCCAGTCGGGTCCAAACAAATACTTTAAAATTTTTATTACCGCTTATCCGCCTAGTTCGCGACATTTAGGAGAAGGAGCAAATACTGGTCGGCTCAGATTCCGAATAAAATGTCTATTTATAGATCCTTGTGGCAACTCTTTAAACAGTGATTCACAATAACGGAATGAGAACATACTTCAACACACTTTTTCTATTATAGTTAAAAATAAAGCTGTGTTTTGTATACTGTTTGTATTTTGGTCTTTGTCTTTGTCTTCTTTTTTATCATGGCGTTGTCAGTCTATTTTCGACTTATGAGTTCGAATGTCCCTTTGGTATCTTTCGCCTCTCTTTTTTTAAATAACTTTACTAAAGATTAAGAGATGAGATGGAGACAAAAAATTTATTTTTAGCAAGAGAAGGTTATTGGGTAGGCAATCGAAAGCCTTGGACAAATCTATTAATATTGCCACTACATATTTAATATGTTGATATAAAGCCTTTTTTCCATTCTTCTACTATTTTCTATAAAGGTGATTGTCATATGTATCATTTTCGAAACACTGACAGAAAAGTATGAAAAATGTGACCCTTTATTAGTCGAGAATGGCTTGAATGTTAACCAAAAATTCTTGCTGTTAAGTCCTCCTACACATCTTTCCAGGAAATAGTTTCTGATTGATTTCTTTTTTTTCGTAACCAAATTTCATTGTTTTCAATAAGATTCGCTTTATTCAATTATTTTTACAATTTGATATTTATTATACGCCATCCTTTTTATATATATATATATTTTCCTACATATATTTCCTATATTTTTGTCGATTACAATATAGTTATTAACCTGTCACGGAATAGAAGTTCCTTCATAATATAAGTTCCAAATGGAAAAAAATATTCTGGAATATTATTTCCACTGGAATAAATATAACAGTAAATGTTCCTAACGGAATAAATGGTATAGAATATTTGTTCCAACAGAAACAGATATTATGACATTGTTTATAACAAAGATTCCAGTGGAACTTCTGTTAGGCGGAACAAATATACGTTGACAGACCAAGCAAGTCGGTATATTTTGTCATTTAATCTGTACGGCTCGGGTAACCCTACTTGACCCGAACGACGTAGGAGTAACAATCAAGTGGTTCAGTGTCGTTTGTTGCTGTCTGTCATGTTTTTTTTATTGTTTTATCATAAATCAGACCGTTGTTTTTTTGTTTGCATTGTTTTACATTGTGCCATGTCTCTTATAGCTTGTTATTCGGTATGGGATTTGATCATTGTTGAAGGGCGTGCGATGAACTATAGTTGATTCCATCAACGTCATTTGGTCTCTGGTGGATAATCTTCTCATTAGCAACCATACCAGATGTCCTTATTTTTTAATTTAATTTAACGCTACACGTTATAAAGTCACCCATCATCATCATTTTCCTCACGTGTCTATTATTGGTATCAATATATAGAAAATAAAAGTATTTGAAACCATGTTTTTAGCAGATTTATAAATATGCCTTTATTATCTGTCAAGTATCTATTGAAATAAAGACACTTTTACACCATGCAAACTACAAATGCAATAAGAGCAAGTATAGATAAATTAAGTGAACACATCATTTTTTTATACAAATAATATCCGCTTATTGTTTAGATGTTAACCATGGATTCTGTTAACTGCCAAATATAACTTTGGATATCATTATCTAGATGTGGGGAATGCGAGTTAACAGCAACCCGACAATTAAAAATAACCAAAAGACATCTAGAGGGCAACATATGGACCTGTTTGTTTACTCTTATTTTGCCAAAACAAATAACAAAACAATAAAATGAGAACAACAGATATGCAAAATCACATAGTGTAATTAATGGCAATGAAACAACACATGTAAAGCTGTAATGGATAAAAATATTGATTCCATAAATAATTAAAATCAACCTCAAAATTATATAAATTCACACCTTTGAACATAAACTGCAAATGCTGATCCAGAAGGCAAAGCGGCAGGATCCCTCTTTATGGCTCTTTTGTTGAGTATTGCGCTCTTTTTATGTAAATGTTTCTGTTGGCTCTCCTATCCTACCACCCTTAAAAGTCTACCGTGGTTTTTTAAATACCAATTCGATTTCAAAGTGTGAGCGAAATCACTTAAAATATTATTTAGTATTAAGTTATTTTTAGTTGCTCATGTACTTAACTTTGGAGATTTCTTATATTATAATATACAATGTAATTAAATTTATGTTGAATTATTGGTATCACTCGGAAAATTTTGATTCCAGATTTTCTCTTACAGATGCTTATTGTTCTAACTTTAGAGTCATTAATTTTCGAGAATCCCTGTCGACTGAAGTTAGCCTAAGTTGAGAACATAAAACTTATTATAACATTAACGGTACCAATTTTACTGTATATATATATAACTTACGTTTGTACCTCTCAGAATCGAATAGCACATGTATGGCGATTTTGAAAATAAATTAAATTAACAGGACAGTTGTGATAAGAGCAGGTGATTGTTTGGCCCTTATTCTCCGAAAATAAATAATTTTGCTGATTTCATTGATAAATTAACAAGTAATTATATAGTCCTGACACATTAGTGCAAAACGATTGCTTGTGATGTCATAAAGTTGACAAAATCGACAATGTTGATATAAGGTGGCCACTTTAAACATAGTTTTCGGACAAAATAGATAAGGATTAGATATTTTTACACATTAACCCTTTATTAAATACATCTTTTAGCAAAGTACCTTTTGGATAAAGCCTTTACTCCTTTCTAAATATTAATGACAATTCTCAGAACTGTGATGCCACTTTGGCAGTTTTGTAATTTTGAGCTAATTGTAAGAAGTTTGAAGCCCTAATGCATATATGTAAGACAACATTCAAACTATAAATACTGATGTCTCACAGAATAATTCTGTCTTATGAACATCTGAATGATGTTATATGATAGATTTATAATACATTTTTGATTTTCGAATCAAGGATTTATCATATATACCTTCTCCAAAGCGCATTTCCTTAAAAAAAATCATAGTCTAAAGTCCGGGAATGAGACCACTCGACCATGACTGCTAACATAACCGTGTTAAGAAAAGTTATACTTCTACTGCGCTTATATTGGCATTTCGTGTCAAAATAAGATCAAAAAAAGAGACGAAAGATACCAAAGGGACAATCAAAATTTGTTAGTTAAAGAGACATCGACAAAAACAAAAAACGACGAAAAGACCAACAAAATTTACAAAAAAAAAACATTGCATAGCAATTAAACTAAATATAAAATCCAAATGCAGGATTGACATCAAAACATCATAATTCATAAAATATGTGTAAAATAGAATATGTATGCAACAAACACAATGTGTCAATATGTTCAGTATATTTCTTCTACTTCTACTTTGTAGTGAACGCCTTCAACACGTTGAAATTTATGTCACTTGTACTACGCTACAATTACCACGCCCATAGACAACATATTCTCATAAAAAAGTCTAGTATATTTCATTTAGGCTAATAAAAACCAAACTACAATATCAAATTTGATGCCCACATGACAGTATCATGTGCTGAATACTCTTGCCAAGTTTAAGTTAAAATGTGTGCATATATGAATACTAAAATATTCCTAAAGAACACAAAACATATGATAAAATAATCATAAACTTGTCAATACACATACTCAAGAAAATTCTAGTACATTTCATTTAGGTTAATAAAAACCAACAAATTACAATATCAAAATATCAAATTGGATACCCACATGACATTGTCATGTGCTTAATACTCTTGAAAAGTTTGAGTATACATGAATACTGCAATATACTTAAACAAACAAAACATATGATAAAAGTAATCATTAACTTGGTTATACATGAACTCAATCAATTAACATTGTTCATTTATATACAGTATATATATTATGGCTGGTTTTTACTATAATGTTGTCGTTCTTTGTGTTAATATTATTTCATTTTACACATTCTCTGTGAACTGTTGGAAATGGACCTTTCGAAAACCAAACTTGATGTGTTTTAGTTGATTTTAGTCTCTGATGCATGATTTTTATTATTAATTGTTTTGGCTTTTAACTAGCTGTCAGTAACTGCAGTACTCTCAAATCGTACTTTCTTGTTTATTTGACCTGTTGATACTAATTGTAATGCTTTTTTGTTATTTAATGTTATTCAGGGTTATATCTTGTCTATATACCAGCTTTGATAAGTGTTTGGTACTAATATAAATTTCCACTTCGTACTATGAACATCAAAATTATTTATTTTGTTATAATATTTCCTTTCTCTATTGTAACTGTATACGTATACCTAACAACAAAATTATTTTATTTACCTGTGTTTAAAGTTATTGCAAATGGCTGATATTTTGTTCGAGCATATTGTTTTTCTTAAATTGTTTAACATTTCATACCGATATAATATGTTACTTTTATTATTCTTCCCTTAGTTTATTTATTTTGAATTTACATTGTATCATAGGTCAAATTTATTTGTTCAGTGTATGTTCAATGGTGTTAATATGTCCTTTGATTGAGTTAAGCTATTTCAGTTGATATTTTATAGTGTGTTTTCTATGTTGTGATGTTACACTATTGTTTCAGAAAAAGGGTGAAGGTTTGGTACCATTAAAAGTTTAAACCCGCTGCATTTGTTTGCACCTGTCCTAAATCAGGAATCTGATGTTCAGTAGTTGTCGTTTGTTGATGTGGTTCATAAGTGTTTCTCGTTTCTCGTTTTTATATAGATTAGACCGTTGGTTTTCCCGTTTGAATGGTTTTACACTAGTAATTTTTGGGGCCCTTTATAGCTTACTGTTCGGTGTGAGCCTAGGCTCCGTGTTGAAGACCGTACTTTGACCTATAATGGTTTACATTTATAAATTTTGACTTGGATGGAGAGTTGTCTCATTGGCACTCATACCACATCTTCTTATATCTATATAATAATCACACTTTAACCATATGAAATAAAGTAGTACTATTAATCGTATCGCAATACCAAAATAAAATATTCTTGCATGTTAAATATTCTAAAAAGAAAAAGAAAAAAGAAAACGGATAAAATTCTCAATGCTGTTCACACATAAACACATGATATATTGCATGATATATCGGAAAAATTGTCTCTTTTCGGATTTTTATCAAAATCATCCAGAAACCTTCAATCAAATTTAAAGAGAATCCTACAAAAATAGAGGAGGTAGTGTGGCGATAAAACATAGTATTGGTTGACTTTGAAAGCCTTTTCCGCTCAAAATAGTGCTCCATTTCAAATGTTTCTGAGTGTCTAACTCATCTTTGGTTATGATGATTGGAAACCTTCATCCAGATTTGAAGAGGCTGCGACAAAAATTGAAGGTGCTGTCAAGGCGACTCAACGTAGTGACGGACGACCGGGTCAAAACCATTTTACCTCAGCAAATACAGTACGTTACTATAGGGTGTTGCTGTTGTACAATAAAGTCTAAAATGACAGCTACTGTCGTGACCCTATTTTTTTTTTACCACTAAAAGTAACACAAAATACATGTTTTTAAATAGACTTATTAAGAAGGGATATAGTTACGATACTGTTGTCAGGTCATTAAAGATTGCATATTTTGGCTTTAATATTGATTCACTTATAGGGTCTTTGCATCGGAACTAAACACATTTATTTAAAACCAGTTGTTGGCATGACACGGGTTATGCTCTTCTCATATATTTTATGATGGTATGATACTAAACCCTAACGGGAGGGATTGTGCCTGATATTCATATGATGAAGACATAATCTTTCAATCAGTTTAATTGAGGTCTGGAGCTGGCATGTCAGTTAACTGCTAGTAGTCTGTTGTTATTTATGTATTATTGTCATTTTGTTTATTTTCTTTGTTACATCTTCTGACATCGGACTCGGACTTCTCTTTAACTGACTTTTAATGTGCGTATTGTTATGCGTTTACTTTTCTACATTGGCTAGAGGTATAGGGGAGGTTGAGATCTCATAAACATGTTTAACCCGCCGCATTTTGCGCCTGTCCCAAGTCAGGAGCCTCTGGCCTTTGTTAGTCTTGTATTATTTTTACTTTTAGTTTCTTGTGTATAATTTGGAGTTTAGTATGACGTCCATTATCACTGAACTAGTATATATATTTGTTTAGGGGCCAGCTTAAGGACGCCTCCGGGTGCAGGAATTTCTCGCTGTGTTGAAGACCTATTGGTGACCTTCTGTTGTTGTCTGTTCTGTGGTCGGGTTGTTGTCTCTTTGACACATTCCCATTTCCATTCTCAATTTTATTTATTTCCTGTGATCAAAATAATATGTATGGGGTAAGCAACAATCTAATACTTATATTCCGGTGTAAGATTCGATCTCCCGTTTATTCAACATGTATCGTTCTATCTGAACATACACTTATGTTGCCTATCGTCACCGCGTTGGTAAGATATCGAAAAAAAAAATACATATTCTTATATACACCCATTAACTAAAGCATAATTAATTCTTCTGTTTTAAAATAATATTTTTGTTTTTATTATAGCCAATAATTGCGTTTTCTTGGTAATATAACAGAGTCTCAAGTAATAGTATATATCTAGCAGCTTTGACCGTAGATACATGTACCCTACAATAGTAGCAATAATAAAAAATATTAAATTACAAGATTAAACTTTCTTTAATTTTCATATGCCTAAATATAGATGTGAACCGTATTAATTCCCACACATTCAAGAATAAAAAGATAAAATTGAAATTCTTTTTAGATAATTCTATTGGTTTATGTTCCAAATTTAAAACGGTGTTTTAGTCAATTCAGAAACGATAATCAACTTGCGATTAAAGGCGCTTGTTGATTTTCCTTTCTATATCCACTACTTCATATAAATTCTCTGCATTTGTTGTCTTGTTTTTTCTTTTCATTAATATTGCTGTTATCTTGTTTTACAATGTCTTTTTATTAATAAGCTACAGCTTTTAAAACAATAAGAAAATAAAAATATCATCATAAAACGTTGAATATTGATGTTATAAGACCATCATAATTACTATATACAAACAAAAAAATAAAATATAATATATTCAATTTGAATGCTCATAGTTATTTTCTATGCTTCTTTTCCATTCAATATACATATTCACTTCTGCATCCATACATTTTTGGTTTGCTAACTCATATGGACACCCTGTCTTCCTCTGTTGGAAGTATATGATTGCCTCCTTATGTAAAACAAAGGTCACATAGTGGTCAGCAAAACTGAAAGTGAAATATCAAGAATTTAAACTTTAGTATGTAATGGTTAAACATTGTAATTCCTATCTTTTTGTTCTTTTTGTTTGTAAAGTCAGTTTAAGACATTGACGTTTTTATACATTATTGCAAATGTGAAAAAAAAACTATAACCTTCTGCGACTTACCATTTATAAATAATAACAGAAAACAGCATTTGTATTGCAAAACTTAACATACTTTACTTAGCAGACTGGGTATATATATATATTTACCATGCCGTCAGTATATCCGCCCATCTAAGGCTGCATTCGCGGCGCTTTGTCCAACGTTTTCGTATATATATACCCTGTGGTTGTTTAATTGTTCCTTTCCATAAAAATTGTACTATTTTGATGAAAATAATGACCAAAATTGGCAAGATTATTTCATACAAGAAATAGAGTGATTTTCCGTAGGGCTGGCTTCAAATGGAACTATGTGCCACCAATGCGAATGCTGCTGCATTAGCTCCCACATTAACCCATCAGAATTAAAATTGCCTCTGATGGTTATGTGTTTTATGTCATAATAACTAACAGAGGAAAACTTAAAAACGACCTTTTATTCATTATTCCCGCCATTAGTTTGGTTCAAATTGTCAGTGTAAATTGCCTAACGATCAACGAAAAGTGATAACTTTAGCTAAAGATCAAGACGAACGAGACAATTTATATATGAGTACCTCTTTATTATATAATGCTTAAAAATATTCGTAAGAACCTAACTATTTATAAAAACATGGCCTTTTATTGACATAATAATATAATTTTCTGGTATAACTCGACGTTTCAGCCACTAGTTAAACTTACAACCGCCGAATCTGAAGGGCTCGTGATGATTGTACACCAAATTGTCTGTCAGATATTTGAGCAGAGCACTAATAATCTTTAAAAAAAAACAAATATATTGTAGATTGTTCTGGTGAACACGATCAATGTATAACCCAGGCTTTAAAGGGGCATGAGCTGTCAAATTCATGTTCACCGGTTTGACTCAAATTCTCATATTTGATTTATATCATACTGAAAGGTATATCCAAATTACAAAAAGTCTAAAATTAACAATTAACAATGCATGGACTCGATAATATGCATCAGCATTTCGTACGATTTTAGTCTAGACTCCATCTAATTAACCATCGAGATGACCTCCGAAGACTGCCGACAGTTATATTACCCGATATAAACATAAATATAAATAGATAGCGAGCACGTGCAATTTGATTTTTTCTAGGTCTGTTTGATTTCATGTTAGAGGTTAACAAATATGTTAATCATAATTTTTTGTGGCTAGAATCAGTCAACGAAATGGTTCACCCTTGTTTCACGTTCAATTTTGACATTCTTTTCCTTTCAATAGCTGAACACGCCTAGTACATGCGCAACCCATCTCCAGCAAAGGGGTTAAGTTGAAGGTCACATGAATACGGATTCACACGAGGCTGAATTATTGAATTATCAATAATACATCAGCGAAGTTTTGAGCTTATTTTGACAAATTCGGGCCAAACTGACTGCTTATCATGAAATATTATTTCAAAATTCCGTTTTATTAATACTTGAAACAAAAGAATCGTATTTTAATTTTGTTTCTAAATCGTAGCTAATGCCCTTTAAAAGACTAGGTACAGTACCGAAATATTTTACCTGAACCTGGTAAATCATCAGTAAAAGTGAGTAACATTCACTATTAACGCCAATTTTTTATTATATATTCATTTTTTTTTTATAATTTAGAAGTTTAACAATTTGGTCATTTGGTTTAAAATTAAGTTGAAACCTTAATTTTGAAGTGCTGCCCTATAGATGAATTTAGGTCAATTTTGTACAGCTCAAGTGTTGGTCTTTAACTTTCCCGAGTAATGAAGTATTATGAAGAAAATAAACGCCATAAATTTTGAATGTGTTTTTCATATTACACTTTTTACAGCGAGAACCCGGGTGACCTTAAGATCTGATGGCTGCCAAATAAATCATACAAATCAAATCGTTCCAGATTTAATTCGTCCAAACTGTTCCTTAACATCACATTGTCTTTCATTACGGTATCCAATTTTGAATTTCCACATTTGAGCACAGCGATTTCTTTGAGGAGATCCTATGAGACGCTTTTAACTTGTTCAGTTGCTGTTTTGATTCACTTTCTGTGGAGCACGTAAAGCGGAGAGTTCCTTGTCCTCAAGTCCTTGAAACGGAAATTGAGACATTTGTTTCTTCTCTATAAACTTTCTCATTCGGTCGCTGTCTCTTTGAATTTTGATTTTGACTTATTCTTCGGTTTTGGGTTTCACATGACTTAACGTGAAAATTACACATACGGGCAAAATGTCCATGATGTCTGTACTTGTAACAATAAGCGTTAACTGCATAACACCGATGGTATGTGAAAACATTCAATGTCTTTCCGCAATATTTGCACAGAAAGTCTAAACAGGTATCTGCTTTTCTCATCGGAAACGGATGTCCATTTCTACAAGGCTGGCAATTCAAGGTCCTTCCATACTGTTGCTTCTGAAGGTATTCATATATGCTAGTTTGGGGAACTAGCTCAAGATCGTGCCGCGGGTAACCTCAACCAATAGATAACCGGGAGTTTTCCGTGTTATAGTAACTCAAAGACGGAATACCAATACTTTAAACTTTATTAGCAAGGTCCGGACAGTACCAGACCTAAGATCTAAACTGACCACAAAATAACATACAAAAGTATATTTAAAAAACAGTATCTATAGAAAAGGATTAGTGTCCAACGGATTAACTTGTCATCGTCAAAGTGAATAATCCATTACGACAAACATATATTTAACAATAGAATTAATTGAACACAAAGAAATGTGAAAGGTTAGATAAACGGATTAACAAATTGTCACTATAGCACTTAAAATATATTGTCTCAATTTGATTTATTTCTAAGACCCAATTGTCCAAATCTTCCTGGTTACAGTTCTTCCAATGACTTTCAAGATGGCTTAAAAGTTTACATTCTTTTGCCGGTTTAAATTTAGATGTGGAACAAAAAGGACAGTGTAAATGCCTGCACAGCATTTTGTACATCTTCGTCTAAGTGATAAGATTTCATCAAATGATTCAAACTGCTGATGTATATTCATCCCAAAGGATCACCGACTGTAATTAAAATGATAATGACACTACATAATAATAATTACAACTTTAAATGCAAAAAAAAAAAAAAAAACATGAAAACATTAGATCTATTTAGATTTTTGATGATAGAAGTTATCAATATGCCAAAGCAGTTTTTGAAAAATTTACCAAAGAATACATGTGATTTAAACAAATTGGCATGGAATAGTTTTAAAATTCTCTCCGGAAAGAAAATTAGGAAATATAATACAAAACCTTTATATATTCCTTGGAGTAACTTTATTATTGTTTTGTGTATTTTGTTTTCTGAACAAACAATTTATCACCTTAAGTAAAATTATTATTAAAGTTTTTATTCTCTAAATAACTCCTAAATTATGATTGATTGATTGATTGATTGGTGTTTAACGCCACTTTCAGCACTATTGTGCTATTTCGTGGCGGTCAGTTTTTATTGGTGGAGGAAGCCGGAGTGTGCGGAGAGAACCACCGACCTTCGGTAGGAAAACTGACAATCCTAATCAATTAAAATTGGAGTCGAGCGCACCTGCCACGTGCGGGATTCGAACTCACAACCTCAGTGTTGACAGGCTAGTTCGACTACTTAGACCACTCGCCACCGAGGCCCCTCCTCCTAAATTATGAGACCTTTTTTTAAATCTTTATAAGATTTCGAAATCATTGTTAAGTTAAGGAATGCATCTCCATCATGCATAGCTCTGATTCGTTGTCCGGTTTCGGCTTTACTTTTGGTCCTTTTTTGTTTTATCAGTTCTTCATCGTTTGTTTAAGGTTTGGGACTTTCAATTATGTTGGCCTCGAGCATTGCTGAAGAGACTAATTGTCAAAATGCGCATCTGGTGCAATAAAATGGGTACTGTTCAGTTACTTAACTGCGTCTTTCGGGCTAATACAATTATTGTCTGTTGAAAAACATCTGAGTCTTACCTACGAAAATATCTTAAATAATAAACTGAAGATATTTGAAGTGTAAACATAAAATTCTGAAAATTGTTCTTTATATACATTTATTTAATATTGTTAGGAATATGTCATATGTATATATATATACTGTTTTGTATACACTGATAAACCGTAAGGAATCTTATTATATAGGTCTTATTGATGATAATTATAAAATGTTCCGTGACCAATTGGACTGTTACATTTCCACTTTGCTCATGTGCCTAAAGTCGTGCCAGTCTATTCTAACTTTAGTAACTAATAAGAATTGAATTAGGGCAGTCTGGGTCTGTTAGTCAGGTGTTAGAGAATACAGTGTCCTGTTTGGTCGAGAAATAAAGATTGCTTTTAACTGATCATGACAGCGCCAACTTTTCTTTCTAAACCAAAACATCATATTTTCTTTTAAATCATTTTACACGTTGAAGTGTCAGTTACTTAATGTTACAATGAAAGAACTGAATAAAGCAAATATAATGCAATCTATTTTAATGAAATTAAAACATAATACGGATGTTTGAGAAATGTCCGGAAAACGGATTTTTTAAAACGTCTGTAATACATATGATCCGTTTTACGGACGTGGTGCCATACGTCCGTAAAACATTCGTGATACGGACGTATTGTTCTACGTCCGTGATATGTCCGTAGCTATTTTACCTGTGTAACACATAACAATTTATTACAGGTAGAATACAGTCAGTATTTTTAGCATTAAAAATTACTCCTTCAGAATAAGAAAGAACAATGCAATACTTGCAAAATTATGTTGTAGTAAATATGAAATTTGGAAAAATAGACAAAAATAATACAATAGAACACTTGACTATCCCTTTGGTATCTTTCGGCTCTCTTTCAATACTTGCAAAATTTTGTTGTTCTAAATATGAAATTAAAATAAAAACATAAAAATAAAATCACTTTCCATATTTAATCAATTTGAATTATTTTTATTTTGCATAGGTAATAATATAAATACATATTGGCTTTTTACTAGTTGTGACAGACCTGAAGGGTTTTATTTTAAATTTGTGATTTCTACGTACTAGAAACATAATTTCCTGTTGAATGTGACAAAATAGTACACACATATTTTGATTTCAAAGAAGTGCTCCAGAAGTTAAATTCAGTATGTCAGACCCTTTCTGAGCAAAATTATTTGTCTTTCTCATTAAATAAACCGTATATAGGCGGCGGCCGTATTTGTTAACAAATCAACCGTAATGAAATATATCCCAAAGTCAGGACCATCCTAAGACCATCATAAGACACCTAAATTGGTGTCCCAAACTTAGGACAATTCCTATGACATTTCCTTAGTTACTAAATGATTGATAAACGATGGTCTTAGGACATGTCCTAGTCCTAAGACCGCTTCGATAGACAGGCTTCAAGATCCTCCTAGTACAAATTTGGATATCCTATACATATTCAGCATTCAGATTTGTACTGGATTTTAATTAGCGTCAACAAGATTTCCAATTTCTAAATATACATAGAACAAAAAGTAATGATTTAAAAGTCACAATACCGGAAATATATATGGATACTTTCTTAATTAGAAGTAAATACATGTAATTAGAAAAAGCAATATTTTCTTTTAAAGAAGAACTGAGGCATATTTCTGAACGAAAGAATTAAGGATTTTAAAGTTTTAGTATGCCAATCAAAAGAATAAGGATTTTTAAAATTAAAACCTAGTATTAATGATCGCATATGCCTCACTAAATATTTTTATTACAATAAAATAGTCAGTGGATTTCTAGAATGCACAATCCTGATTGGTTTGAATTGGCAGCGATAGTCACGCCTACTGCAATGTTGACAGTGGATAATTACGCCTACAGTTATACTCAACATGGTTAACGATAAACAAATTATATATACAATATTCGTACAATGAAGAAAATATAAGATTTATTTGACGAGCTTTAAAAACAGAGAGAAAAGCGAGTCAGGTGCCTATGGTTCAATGATTGTCGTTGGTTCATGTCTGTCATATTTGTTTTCGTAAATTGTTTTGTTATAAATTAGGACGTTAATTTCTTCAATTGAATTGTTTCATATTTTTCATGTCAGGGCCTTTTATAGACGACTATATGGTATGGGTTTTCTCATTGTTGAAGGCCGTACGGTTGCCTATAATTGCTTACATCCACTTCATTTGAACTTTGGTGGATAATTGTATCATTGGCAATCATACTTCATCTCCTTATTTTTATATAAGGGTGGTATTTAGGAGCAGAACAAAATATTTTTTGTAGAAATAGACCTTTATTTTAATTATTATTTAGTAAATATTCTTTAATATTTTAACCTATTTAATGTGAGAGAGACATCATATAATAAATAAATCACATTAAATAAATGAAAATAGGTTAAAATATTAAAGAATATTTACTAAAAAGTTAAAACACAAAAAAAGACTCAGAAAAAGGGTCCATTCCCAAGTGCCTATGATCCGTAATGAAAGAGTTTATGTACTCCGTATTTATATGAAAGATGCATGAGACTTGCCTTTGCATGTTTGAACTCGGTAAAGTATAAAATCGTGACACTTTCAATTAAACTCACTCAAAAATATATGATGATTTTACCGATTATATTTAGTTGTCACTGTTTACAAATAATCTGTTCAATTCTTATATAAAACGTAGTCACATTTGTTTGTGTTTTAGTTTTTGTTTCATAAAGTTGGAATGTACAATTATTAGATAAATATTAGTTATTGACTTTATAATAGTAGTAATAATAATTCTAATTTTTAATCTTATAATTCTACTAGCTACTGGTGAAATTCGATGCATTTTCATTTGTTTTAATTTTCTATATCCTTTTCATTTACTTTAACACTTAGGACAGCGGTTAGGACATCCTAGCTAAGATCATCCTGGGATAGCTTCGATGTGCAAGCTGAGACATGTCGTAAGTCGGTCCTAACATTATCCTAATTTATTCATTTTTTATACATTATGCAGAGGCTAACGTGCTATTGTTATCATTAGCAAACATTGTTTCTTTCAATGTAATTCATAAATGACTCATATTAAAAAAAATCATAGAATAACTGTATTACCCAATTGAAAAAAATTTACATACTTCGACTTGTTACACACACACACACGATTAAGTGAAATTCAAAAGACGAAACTATAATTATAGTCGATTTGCTCGAAAATAAATAAATAAATCTTTTGTAACACGATTTCAGCACTTATATGTCTGTAAAGTTTAAGAACTTTTCAATAAACTTTTATGATGATTTATTTACAGAAAAATACTTCGGAAAAGATACATGATAAAATAATATGCAAATCAAGATTAGGTTGCCTAAAATAGACGATTCCCTAATTTACATGAATTTAAAAAAAAAAAAAAAAAGTGCGTATTTGTGATGTCTTGTTTGAAATTTAATATATATATATATATATATACTACTACTCAAAAAGTTTAGCAACACAACTCCTGACTTAAAATAAAGTAAAACAAAATCTCGATTTCTCTTTCAACATTTGTGTATTTAAAAGTACTACAGTAATGTTGACTAAATTTCAGACAACAAAAATGAAGAAACCATTTAAATACATATAGATATCAAAATTATTTGCATAGGGAAAAATGTAGTAATGAAATATTATTAGCTCTAAATGTTTAAATATCCCAAGAAAGCTTTATTGACATGTGCCAGAAATAAATAAAATTGCCAAAGAAAATATTCCAAATGGTTATCTCAATGTTGAAAAGATTTATACCACGAAGTCATCAAGTCACAGACTTTAAAACAATAAATCGAATGTTAATTATATACAAGTGTGGTACAAACACATGATATAATGATAAAAGGAATTTAAGGAATTTAAAGTGAAACTGACCGGGTATCACATATTGTAAAGATAAATAAAATATCAGGAACCCACTTTTCATATCTATAGAAAGTACACTTTTATTTGTGTATGTAAAGGGGTTTTAAAGAATACAATTGAAAAAAACTGAGTATTTTTCGTGAAATTTTAAAGCAATACAATTTTTTTCTCTTTTTGTATAGAATAAATGAATAGGATTAAATACATGTATGGAAATAGTAAAATAACTAGAGATATAATAATGCATTGTACATAATTTTATTTCACCCCAAAAGGAGATAGTCCTAGCTCGAATAGTAACTGAAATTGTTAATAAAGTCGAGCGAAAAGTTCCCTGGAAGAAAACAACATAACATATAATATAATGTGAAAACAAAGAAAATCTCGCCTGATAGCTTTCGTGACACTCATGATGGGAATAGCTAAAATTGTTTAAAATAACAGATCTTTCGAATAAATCCGAAAATTTGATTAGTGGAAAATTCTCGGACACCTTCATCTGAATTAAATAGGATTCTTTTAAGTCCCCTCTCGAAAACTTTATCCCATTTTAGATTGTTCCAACTATCTAACTTATTCGACTTGGTTCTGGATTAACACGTTATATATATACAATATACAGACTTGGTTCTGGATTGACAAGGTGTTGGTTCTAGATTTACATGTTTGGTTCTGGATTAACACGCTATATTTATACCATATACAGACTTGGTTCTGGATTGACAAGATGTTGGTTCTAGATTTACTTGTTTGGTTCTAGATTAACACGTTATATATCAAATATACAGACTTGGTTCTGGATTGACAAGATGTTGGTTCTGGATTGACAAGATGTTGGTTCTAGATTTACATGTTTGGTTCTGGATTAACACGTTATATATATATACCATATGCAGACTTGATTCTGGATTGACAAGGCGTTGGTTTCAGATTTACATGTTTGGTTCTGGATTGACACGTTCTATATATATCATAAACAGACTTGGTTCTGGATTAACACGTTATATATATATACAATATACAGACTTGGTTCTGGATTGACAAGGTGTTGGTTCTAGATTTACATGTTTGGTTCTGGATTGACACGTTCTATATATATCATAAACAGACTTGGTTCTGGATTAACACGTTATATATATATACAATATACAGACTTGGTTCTGGATTGACACGGTCTTGGTTCTAGATTTACAACCTTGGTTCTGGATTAACACGTTATATATATACCATATACAGACTTGGTTCTGGATTGACAAGGTCTTGGTTCTGGATTGACACGTTATATATATATACCATATGCAGACTTGGTTCTGGATTGACAAGGCGTTGGTTCTAGATTTACATGTTTGGTTCTGGATTGACACGTTCTACATATATCATAAACAGACTTGGTTCTGGATTAACACGTTAAATATATATACAATATACAGACTTGGTTCTGGATTGACAAGGTGTTGGTTCTAGATTTACATGTTTGGTTCTGGATTAACACGCTATATTTATACCATATACAGACTTGGTTCTGGACTGACAAGGTGTTGGTTCTAGATTTACATGTTTGGTTCTGGATTAACACGTTATATTTATACCATATACAGACTTGGTTCTGGATTGACAAGGTGTTGGTTCTAGATTTACATGTTTGGTTCTGGATTAACACGCTATATTTATACCATATACAGACTTGGTTCCGGATTGACAAGGTGTTGGTTCTAGATTTACATGTTTGGTTCCGGATTAACACGCTATATTTATACCATATACAGACTTGGTTCTGGATTGACAAGGTGTTGGTTCTAGATTTACATGTTTGGTTCTGGATTAACACGCTATATTTATACCATATACAGACTTGGTTCTGGATTGACAAGGTCTTGGTTCTGGAATTACATGTTTGGTTCTGGATTGACACGTTATATATATATACCATATGCAGACTTGATTCTGGACTGACAAGGCGTTGGTTCTAGATTTACATGTTTGCTTCTGGATTGACACGTTCTATATATATCATAAACAGACTTGGTTCTGGATTAACACGTTATATATATATACAATATACAGACTTGGTTCTGGATTGACAAGGTGTTGGTTCTAGATTTACATGTTTGGTTCTGGATTAACACGTTATATTTATACCATATACAGACTTGGTTCTGGACTGACAAGGTGTTAGTTCTAGATTTACATGTTTGGTTCTGGATTAACACGTTATATTTATACCATATACAGACTTGGTTCCGGATTGACAAGGCGTTGGTTCTAGATTTACATGTTTGGTTCTGGATTGACACGTTCTATATATATCATAAACAGACTTGGTTCTGGATTAACACATTATATATACATACAATATACAGACTTGGTTCTGGATTAACACGTTATATATATACCATATACAGACTTGGTTCTGGATTGACAAGGTCTTGTTTCTGGAATTACATGTTTGGTTCTGGATTGACACGTTATATATATATACCATATTCAGACTTGGTTCTGGATTGACAAGGCGTTGGTTCTAGATTTACATGTTTGGTTCTGGATTAACACGTTATATTTATACCATATACAGACTTGGTTCTGGATTGACAAGGTGTTGGTTCTAGATTTACATGTTTGGTTCTGGATTAACACGCTATATTTATACCATATACAGACTTGGTTCCGGATTGACAAGGTGTTGGTTCTAGATTTATATGTTTGGTTCTGGATTAACACGTTATATTTATACCAAATACAGCCCTTGTTCTGGATTGACACGTTATATATATACAATATACAGACTTGGTTCTGGATTAACAAGGTGTTGGTTCTAGATTTACATGTTTGGTTCTGGATTGACACGTTATATTCATACCATATACAGACTTGGTTCTGGATTGACACGCTATATTTATACCATATACAGACTTGGTTCTGGACTGACAATGTCTTGGTTCTAGATTTACATGTTTGGTTCTGAATTAACACGCTATATTTATACCATATACAGACCTGGTTCTGGATTGACAAGGTCTTGGTTCTGGAATTACATGTTTGGTTCTGGATTAACACGTTATATATATATACCATATGCAGACTTGGTTCTGGATTGACAAGGCGTTGGTTCTAGATTTACATGTTTGGTTCTGCATTGACACGTTCTATATATATCATAAACAGACTTGGTTCTGGATTAACACGTTATATATATATACAATATACACACTTTGTTCTGGATTGACAAGGTGTTGGTTCTAGATTTACATGTTTGGTTCTGGATTAACACGCTATACTTATACCATATACAGACTTGGTTCTGGATTGACAAGGTGTTGGTTCTAGATTTACATGTTTGGTTCTGGATTAACACGCTATATTTATACCATATACAGACTTGGTTCCGGATTGACAAGGTGTTGGTTCTAGATTTATATGTTTGGTTCTGGATTAACACGTTATATTTATACCAAATACAGCCCTTGTTCTGGATTGACACGTTATATATATACAATATACAGACTTGGTTCTGGATTAACAAGGTGTTGGTTCTAGATTTACATGTTTGGTTCTGGATTGACACGTTATATTCATACCATATACAGACTTGGTTCTGGATTGACACGCTATATTTATACCATATACAGACTTGGTTCTGGACTGACAATGTCTTGGTTCTAGATTTACATGTTTGGTTCTGAATTAACACGCTATATTTATACCATATACAGACTTGGTTCTGGATTGACAAGGTGTTGGTTCTAGATTTACATGTTTGGTTCTGAATTAACACGTTATATTTATACCATATACAGACTTGGTTCTGGATTGACAAGATGTTGGTTCTAGGTTTACATGTTTGGTTCTGGATTGACACGTTATATATATACATGTACCATATACAGACTTGGTTCTGGATTGACAAGGCGTTGGTTCTAGATTTACATGTTTGGTTCTGGATTAACACGTTATATATATACCATATACAGACTTGGTTCTGGATTGAAAAGGTCTTGGTTCTGGAATTACATGTTTGGTTCTGGATTGACACGTTATATATATATACCATATGCAGACTTGATTCTGGATTGACAAGGCGTTGGTTTCAGATTTACATGTTTGGTTCTGGATTGACACGTTCTATATATATCATAAACAGACTTGGTTCTGGATTAACACGTTATATATATATATACAATATACAGACTTGGTTCTGGATTGACAAGGTGTTGGTTCTAGATTTACATGTTTGGTTCTGGATTGACACGTTCTATATATATCATAAACAGACTTGGTTCTGGATTAACACGTTATATATATATACAATATACAGACTTGGTTCTGGATTGACACGGTCTTGGTTCTAGATTTACAACCTTGGTTCTGGATTAACACGTTATATATATACCATATACAGACTTGGTTCTGGATTGACAAGGTCTTGGTTCTGGATTGACACGTTATATATATATACCATATGCAGACTTGGTTCTGGATTGACAAGGCGTTGGTTCTAGATTTACATGTTTGGTTCTGGATTGACACGTTCTATATATATCATAAACAGACTTGGTTCTGGATTAACACGTTATATATATATACAATATACAGACTTGGTTCTGGATTGACAAGGTGTTGGTTCTAGATTTACATGTTTGGTTCTGGATTAACACGCTATATTTATACCATATACAGACTTGGTTCTGGATTGACAAGGTGTTGGTTCTAGATTTACATGTTTGGTTCTGGATTAACACGTTATATTTATACCATATACAGACTTGGTTCTGGATTGACAAGGTGTTGGTTCTAGATTTACATGTTTGGTTCTGGATTAACACGCTATATTTATACCATATACAGACTTGGTTCTGGATTGACAAGGTGTTGGTTCTAGATTTACATGTTTGGTTCCGGATTAACACGCTATATTTATACCATATACAGACTTGGTTCTGGATTGACAAGGTGTTGGTTCTAGATTTACATGTTTGGTTCTGGATTAACACGCTATATTTATACCATATACAGACTTGGTTCTGGATTGACAAGGTCTTGGTTCTGGAATTACATGTTTGGTTCTGGATTGACACGTTATATATATATACCATATGCAGACTTGATTCTGGACTGACAAGGCGTTGGTTCTAGATTTACATGTTTGCTTCTGGATTGACACGTTCTATATATATCATAAACAGACTTGGTTCTGGATTAACACGTTATATATATATACAATATACAGACTTGGTTCTGGATTGACAAGGTGTTGGTTCTAGATTTACATGTTTGGTTCTGGATTAACACGTTATATTTATACCATATACAGACTTGGTTCTGGACTGACAAGGTGTTAGGTCTAGATTTACATGTTTGGTTCTGGATTAACACGTTATATTTATACCAAATACAGCCCTTGTTCTGGATTGACACGTTATATATATACAATATACAGACTTGGTTCTGGATTGACAAGGTGTTGGTTCTAGATTTACATATTTGGTTCTGGATTAACATGTTATATTTATACCATGTACAGACTTGATTCTGGATTGACAAGGTGTTGGTTCTAGATTTACTTGTTTGGTTCTGGAATTACATGTTTGGTTCTGGATTAACACGTTATATTTATACCATATACAGACTTGGTTCTGGATTGACAAGGTGTTGGTTCTAGATTTACATATTTGGTTCTGGATTAACACGTTATATTTATACCATATACAGACTTGGTTCTGGATTGACAAGGTGTTGGTTCTAGATTTACATGTTTGGTTCTGGATTAACACGCTATATTTATACCATATACAGACTTGGTTCCGGATTGACAAGGTGTTGGTTCTAGATTTATATCTTTGGTTCTTGATTAACACGTTATATTTATACCAAATACAGCCCTTGTTCTGGATTGACACGTTATATATATACAATATACAGACTTGGTTCTGGATTGACAAGGTCTTGGTTCTAGATTTACATGTTTGGTTCTGGATTGACACGTTATATTTATACCATATACAGACTTGGTTCTGGATTAACACGCTATATTTATACCATATACAGACTTGGTTCTGGACTGACAATGTCTTGGTTCTAGATTTACATGTTTGGTTCTGAATTAACACGCTATATTTATACCATATACAGACTTGGTTCTGGATTGACAAGGTGTTGGTTCTAGATTTACATGTTTGGTTCTGGATTGACACGTTATATATATACCATATACAGACTTGGTTCTGGATTGACAAGGTCTTGGTTCTGGAATTAAATGTTTGGTTCTGGATTAACACGTTATATATATATAGCATATGCAGACTTGGTTCTGGATTGACAAGGCGTTGGTTCTAGATTTACATGTTTGGTTCTGGATTGACACGTTCTATATATATCATAAACAGACTTGGTTCTGGATTAACACGTTATATATATATACAATATACAGACTTGGTTCTGGATTGACAAGGTGTTGGTTCTAGATTTACATGTTTGGTTCTGGATTAACACGCTATATTTATACCATATACAGACTTGGTTCCGGATTGACAAGGTGTTGGTTCTAGATTTATATGTTTGGTTCTGGATTAACACGTTATATTTATACCAAATACAGCCCTTGTTCTGGATTGACACGTTATATATATACAATATACAGACTTGGTTCTGGATTGACAAGGTGTTGGTTCTAGATTTACATGTTTGGTTCTGGATTGACACGTTATATCTATACCATATACAGACTTGGTTCTGGATTGACACGCTATATTTATACCATATACAGACTTGGTTCTGGACTGACAATGTCTTGGTTCTAGATTTACATGTTTGGTTCTGAATTAACACGCTATATTTATACCATATACAGACTTGATTCTGGATTGACAAGGTGTTGGTTCTAGATTTACATGTTTGGTTCTGAATTAACACGTTATATTTATACCATATACAGACTTGGTTCTGGATTGACAAGATGTTGGTTCTAGGTTTACATGTTTGGTTCTGGATTGACACGTTATATATATACATGTACCATATACAGACTTGGTTCTGGATTGACAAGGCGTTGGTTCTAGATTTACATGTTTGGTTCTGGATTAACACGTTATATATATACCATATACAGACTTGGTTCTGGATTGAAAAGGTCTTGGTTCTGGAATTACATGTTTGGTTCTGGATTGACACGTTATATATATATACCATATGCAGACTTGATTCTGGATTGACAAGGCGTTGGTTCTAGATTTACATGTGTGGTTCTGGATAGACACGTTCTATATATATCATTAACAGACTTGGTTCTGGATTAACACGTTATATATATATATACAATATACAGACTTGGTTCTGGATAGACAAGGTGTTGGTTCTAGATTTACATGTTTGGTTCTGGATTAACACGTTAAGTTATATATATACAATATACAGACTTGGTTCTGGATTGACAAGGTGTTGGTTCTAGATTTACATGTTTGGTTCTGGATTAACACGCTATATTTATACCATATACAGACTTGGTTCCGGATTGACTAGGTGTTGGTTCTAGATTTATATGTTTGGTTCTGGATTAACACGTTATATTCATACCAAATACAGCCCTTGTTCTGGATTGACACGTTATATATATACAATATACAGACTTGGTTCTGGATTGACAAGGTGTTGGTTCTAGATTTACATGTTTGGTTCTGGATTGACACGTTATATTTATACCATATACAGACTTGGTTCTGGATTAACACGCTATATTTATACCATATACAGACTTGGTTCTGGACTGACAATGTCTTGGTTCTAGATTTACATGTTTGGTTCTGAATTAACACGTGATATTTATACCATATACAGACTTGGTTCTGGATTGACAAGGCGTTGGTTCTAGATTTACTTGTTTGGTTCCGAATTAATACGTTATATTTATACCATATACAGACTTGGTTCTGGACTGACAAGGTGTTAGGTCTAGATTTACATGTTTGGTTCTGGATTAACACGTTATATTTATACCATATACAGACTTGGTTCTGGATTGACAAGGTGTTGGTTCTAGATTTACATGTTTGGTTCTGGATTGACACGTTCTATATATACAATATACAGACTTGGTTCTGGATTGACAAGGTGTCAGTTCTAGATTTACATGTTTGGTTCTGGATTAACACGTTAAACAGATGGTTTGTTCTGGATTGTAAAGGCGTTGGTTCTAGATTTACATATTTGGTTCTGGATTAACACGTTAAATATATATACAATATACAGACTTGGTTCTGGATTGACAAGGTGTTGGTTCTAGATTTACATATTTGGTTCTGGATTAACATGTTATATTTATACCATGTACAGACTTGATTCTGGATTGACAAGGTGTTGGTTCTAGATTTACTTGTTTGGTTCTGGATTGACATGTTTGGTTCTAAATTAACACGTTATATTTATACCATATACAGATTTGGTTCTGGACTGACAAGGTGTTGGTTCTAGATTTACATGTTTGGTTCTGGATTAACAAGTTATATATATATATCATAAACAGACTTGTTTCTGGATTAACACGTTATATATATACAATGTACAGACTTGGTTCTGGATTGACAAGGTGTTGGTTCTAGATTTACATGTTTGGTTCTGGATTGACACGTTATATATATATATATATATCATAAACAGACTTGGTTCTGGATTAACACGTTATATATATACAATATACAGACTTGGTTCTGGATTGACAAGGTGTTGGTTCTAGATTTACATGTTTGGTTCTGGATTAACACGTGATATTTATACCATATACAGACTTGGTTCTGGATTGATAAGGCGTTGGTTCTAGATTTACTTGTTTTGTTCTGGATTTACATGTTTGGTTCTGAATTAACACGTTATATTTATACCATATACAGACTTGGTTCTGGATTGACAAGATGTTGGTTCTAGCTTTACATTTTGGTTCTGGATTAACACGTTATATATATACCATATACAGACTTGGTTCTGGATTGAAAAGGTCTTGGTTCTGGAATTACATGTTTGGTTCTGGATTGACACGTTATATATATATACCATATGCAGACTTGATTCTGGATTGACAAGGCGTTGGTTCTAGATTTACATGTGTGGTTCTTGATTGACACGTTCTATATATATCATAGACAGACTTGGTTCTGGATTAACACGTTATATATATATACAATATACAGACTTGGTTCTGGATTGACAAGGTGTTGGTTTTTAGATCTACATGTTTGGTTCTGGATTAACACGTGATATTTATACCATATACAGACTTGGTTCTGGATTGACAAGGCGTTGGTTCTAGATTTACTTGTTTGGTTCCGAATTAATACGTTATATTTATACCATATACAGACTTGGTTCTGGACTGACAAGGTGTTAGGTCTAGATGTACATGTTTGGTTCTAGATTAACACGTTATATTTATACCATAAACAGACTTGGTTCTGGATTGACAAGGTGTTGGTTCTAGAATTACATGTTTGGTTCTGGATTAACACGTTATATTAATACTATATACAGACTTGGTTCTGGATTGACAAGGTGTTGGTTCTAGATTTACATGTTTGGTTCTGGATTAACACGTTATATTTATACCATAAACAGACTTGGTTCTGGATTGACAATGCGTTGGTTCTAGATTTACATGTTTGGTTCTGGATTGACACGTTCTATATATATCATAAACAGACTTGGTTCTGGATTAACACGTTATATATATATACAATATACAGACTTGGTTCTGGATTGACACGGTCTTGGTTCTAGATTTACAACCTTGGTTTTGGATTAAAACGTTATATATATACCATATACAGACTTGGTTCTGGATTGACAAGGTCTTGGTTCTGGAATTACATGTTTGGTTCTGGATTGACACGTTATATATATATACCATATGCAGACTTGGTTCTGGATTGACAAGGCGTTGGTTCTAGATTTACATGTTTGGTTCTGGATTAACACGTTCTATATATATCATAAACAGACTTGGTTCTGGATTAACAAGTTATAAATATATACAATATACAGACTTGGTTCTGGATTGACAAGGTGTTGGTTCTAGATTTACATGTTTGGTTCTGGATTAACACGCTATATGTATACCATATACAGACTTGGTTCCGGATTGACAAGGTGTTGGTTCTAGATTTACATGTTTGGTTCCGGATTAACACGCTATATTTATACCATATACAGATTTGGTTCTGGATTGACAAGGTGTTGGTTCTAGATTTACATGTTTGGTTCTGGATTAACACGCTATATTTATTCCATATACAGACTTGGTTCTGGATTGACAAGGTCTTGGTTCTGGAATTACATGTTTGGTTCTGGATTGACACGTTATATATATATACCATATGCAGACTTGATTCTGGATTGACAAGGCGTTGGTTCTAGATTTACATGTTTGGTGCTGGATTGACACGTTCTATATATATCATAAACAGACTTGGTTCTGGATTAACACGTTATATATATATACAATATACAGACTTGGTTCTGGATTGACAAGGTGCTGGTTCTAGATTTACATGTTTGGTTCTGGATTAACACGTGATATTTATACCATATACAGACTTGGTTCTGGATTGACAAGGCGTTGGTTCTAGATTTACTTGTTTGGTTTCAATTAATACGTTATATTTATACCATATACAGACTTGGTTCTGGACTGACAAGGTGTTAGGTCTAGATTTACATGTTTGGTTCTGGATTAACACGTTTGGTTCTGGATTGACACGTTATATATATATACCATATGCAGAGTTGGTTCTGGATTGACAAGGCGTTGGTTCTAGATTTACATGTTTTGTTCTGGATTGACACGTTCTATATATATCATAAACAGACTTGGTTCTGGATTAACACGTTATATATATATACAATATACAGACTTGGTTCTGGATTGACACGGTCTTGGTTCTAGATTTACAACCTTGGTTCTGGATTAACACGTTATATATATACCATATACAGACTTTGTTCTGGATTAACAAGGTCTTGGTTTTGGAATTACATGTTTGGTTCTGGATTGACACGTTATATATATATACCATATGCAGACTTGGTTCTGGATTGACAAGGCGTTGGTTCTAGATTTACATGTTTGGTTCCGGATTGACACGTTCTATATATATCATAAACAGACTTGGTTCTGGATTAACACGTTATATATATATATATATACAGACTTGGTTCTGGATTGACAAGGTGTTGGTTCTAGATTTACATGTTTGGTTCTGGATTAACACGTTATATTTATACCATATACAGACTTGGTTCTGGATTGACAAGGTCTTGGTTCTAGATTTACATCCTTGGTTCTGGATTAACACGTGATATTTATATCATATACAGACTTGTTTCTGGATTGACCTGACGTTGGTTCTAGATTTACTTGTTTTTCTGGATTTACATGTTTGGTTCTGAATTAACACGTTATATTTATACCATATACAAACTTGGTTCTGGATTGACAAGATGTTGGTTCTAGGTTTACATGTTTGGTTCTGGATTGACACGTTATATATATACCATATACAGACTTGGTTCTGGATTGACAATGTGTTGGTTCTAGATTTACATGTTTGGTTCTGGATTAAAACGTTTGGTTCTGGATTGACACGTTATATATATATACCATATGCAGAGTTGGTTCTGGATTGACAAGATGTTGGTTCTAGGTTTACATGTTTGGTTCTGGATTGACACGTTATATATATACCATATACAGACTTGGTTCTGGATTGACAAGGTGTTGGTTCTAGATTTACATGTTTGGTTCTGGGTTAAAACGTCTGGTTCTGGATTGACACGTTATATATATATACCATATGCAGAGTTGGTTCTGGATTGACAAGATGTTGGTTCTAGGTTTACATGTTTGGTTCTGGATTAACACGCTATATTTATACCATATACAGACTTGGTTCTGGACTGACAATGTCTTGGTTCTAGATTTACATGTTTGGTTCTGAATTAACACGTGATATTTATACCATATACAGACTTGGTTCTGGATTGACAAGGCGTTGGTTCTAGATTTACTTGTTTGGTTCCGAATTAATACGTTATATTTATACCATATACAGACTTGGTTCTGGACTGACAAGGTGTTAGGTCTAGATTTACATGTTTGGTTCTGGATTAACACGTTATATTTATACCATATACAGACTTGGTTCTGGATTGACAATGCGTTGGTTCTAGATTTACATGTTTGGTTCTGGATTGACACGTTCTATATATACAATATACAGACTTGGTTCTGGATTGACAAGGTGTCGGATCTAGATTTACATGTTTGGTTCTGGATTAACACGTTAAACAGATGGTTTGTTCTGGATTGTAAAGGCGTTGGTTCTAGATTTACATATTTGGTTCTGGATTAACACGTTATATATATATACAATATACAGACTTGGTTCTGGATTGACAAGGTGTTGGTTCTAGATTTACATATTTGGTTCTGGATTAACATGTTATATTTATACCATGTACAGACTTGATTCTGGATTGACAAGGTGTTGGTTCTAGATTTACTTGTTTGGTTCTGGATTGACATGTTTGGTTCTAAATTAACACGTTATATTTATACCATATACAGACTTGGTTCTGGAGTGACAAGGTGTTGGTTCTAGATTTACATGTTTGGTTCTGGATTAACAAGTTATATATATATATCATAAACAGACTTGGTTCTGGATTAACACGTTATATATATACAATATACAGACTTGGTTCTGGATTGACAAGGTGTTGGTTCTAGATTTACATGTTTGGTTCTGGATTGACACGTTATATATATATATATATCATAAACAGACTTGGTTCTGGATTAACACGTTATATATATACAATATACAGACTTGGTTCTGGATTGACAAGGTGTTGGTTCTAGATTTACATGTTTGGTTCTGGATTAACACGTGATATTTATACCATATACAGACTTGGTTCTGGATTGATAAGGCGTTGGTTCTAGATTTACTTGTTTTGTTCTGGATTTACATGTTTGGTTCTGAATTAACACGTTATATTTATACCATATACAGACTTGGTTCTGGATTGACAAGATGTTGGTTCTAGGTTTACATGTTTGGTTCTGGATTAACACGTTATATATATACCATATACAGACTTGGTTCTGGATTGAAAAGGTCTTGGTTCTGGAATTACATGTTTGGTTCTGGATTGACACGTTATATATATATACCATATGCAGACTTGATTCTGGATTGACAAGGCGTTGGTTCTAGATTTACATGTGTGGTTCTTGATTGACACGTTCTATATATATCATAGACAGACTTGGTTCTGGATTAACACGTTATATATATATACAATATACAGACTTGGTTCTGGATTGACAAGGTGTTGGTTTTAGATCTACATGTTTGGTTCTGGATTAACACGTGATATTTATACCATATACAGACTTGGTTCTGGATTGACAAGGTGTTGGTTCTAGATTTACATGTTTGGTTCTGGATTAACACGTTATATTAATACTATATACAGACTTGGTTCTGGATTGACAAGGTGTTGGTTCTAGATTTACATGTTTGGTTCTGGATTAACACGTTATATTTATACCATAAACAGACTTGGTTCTGGATTGACAATGCGTTGGTTCTAGATTTACTTGTTTGGTTCCGAATTAATACGTTATATTTATACCATATACAGACTTGGTTCTGGACTGACAAGGTGTTAGGTCTAGATTTACATGTTTGGTTCTAGATTAACACGTTATATTTATACCATATACAGACTTGGTTCTGGATTGACAAGGTGTTGGTTCTAGATTTACATGTTTGGTTCTGGATTAACACGTTATATTAATACTATATACAGACTTGGTTCTGGATTGACAAGGTGTTGGTTCTAGATTTACATGTTTGGTTCTGGATTAACACGTTATATTTATACCATAAACAGACTTGGTTCTGGATTGACAAGGCGTTGGTTCTAGATTTACATGTTTGGTTCTGGATTGACACGTTCTATATATATCATAAACAGACTTGGTTCTGGATTAACACGTTATATATATACAATATACAGACTTGGTTCTGGATTGACACGGTCTTGGTTCTAGATTTACAACCTTGGTTTTGGATTAAAACGTTATATATATACCATATACAGACTTGGTTCTGGATTGACAAGGTCTTGGTTCTGGAATTACATGGTTGGTTCTGGATTGACACGTTATATATATATACCATATGCAGACTTGGTTCTGGATTGACAAGGCGTTGGTTCTAGATTTACATGTTTGGTTCTGGATTAACACGTTCTATATATATCATAAACAGACTTGGTTCTGGATTAACAAGTTATAAATATATACAATATACAGACTTGGTTCTGGATTGACAAGGTGTTGGTTCTAGATTTACATGTTTGGTTCTGGATTAACACGCTATATTTATACCATATACAGACTTGGTTCCGGATTGACAAGGTGTTGGTTCTAGATTTACATGTTTGGTTCCGGATTAACACGCTATATTTATACCATATACAGACTTGGTTCTGGATTGACAAGGTGTTGGTTCTAGATTTACATGTTTGGTTCTGGATTAACACGCTATATTTATACCATATACAGACTTGGTTCTGGATTGACAAGGTCTTGGTTCTGGAATTACATGTTTGGTTCTGGATTGACACGTTATATATATATACCATATGCAGACTTGATTCTGGATTGACAAGGCGTTGGTTCTAGATTTACATGTTTGGTTCTGGATTGACACGTTCTATATATATCATAAACAGACTTGGTTCTGGATTAACACGTTATATATATATACAATATACAGACTTGGTTCTGGATTGACAAGGTGCTGGTTCTAGATTTACATGTTTGGTTCTGGATTAACACGTGATATTTATACCATATACAGACTTGGTTCTGGATTGACAAGGCGTTGGTTCTAGATTTACTTGTTTGGTTTCGAATTAATACGTTATATTTATACCATATACAGACTTGGTTCTGGACTGACAAGGTGTTAGGTCTAGATTTACATGTTTGGTTCTGGATTAACACGTTTGGTTCTGGATTGACACGTTATATATATATACCATATGCAGAGTTGGTTCTGGATTGACAAGGCGTTGGTTCTAGATTTACATGTTTTGTTCTGGATTGACACGTTCTATATATATCATAAACAGACTTGGTTCTGGATTAACACGTTATATATATATACAATATACAGACTTGGTTCTGGATTGACAAGGTGTTGGTTCTAGATTTACATGTTTGGTTCTGGATTAACACGTTATATTTATACCATATACAGACTTGGTTCTGGATTGACAAGGTCTTGGTTCTAGATTTACATCCTTGGTTCTGGATTAACACGTGATATTTATATCATATACAGACTTGTTTCTGGATTGACCTGACGTTGGTTCTAGATTAACTTGTTTTTCTGGATTTACATGTTTGGTTCTGAATTAACACGTTATATTTATACCATATACAAACTTGGTTCTGGATTGACAAGATGTTGGTTCTAGGTTTACATGTTTGGTTCTGGATTGACACGTTATATATATACCATATACAGACTTGGTTCTGGATTGACAAGGTGTTGGTTCTAGATTTACATGTTTGGTTCTGGATTAAAACGTTTGGTTCTGGATTGACACGTTATATATATATACCATATGCAGAGTTGGTTCTGGATTGACAAGGCGTTGATTCTAGATTTACATGTTTGGTTCTGGATTGACACGTTATATATATATCATAAACAGACTTGGTTCTGGATTAACACGTTATATATATACAATATACAGACTTGGTTCTGGATTGACAAGGTGTTGGTTCTAGATTTACATGTTTGGTTCTGGATTAACATGTTATATTTATACCATGTACAGACTTGATTCTGGATTGACAAGGTGTTGGTTCTAGATTTACTTGTTTGGTTCTGGATTTACATGTTTGGTTCTAAATTAACACGTTATATTTATACCATATACAGACTTGGTTCTGGACTGAGAAGGTGTTGGTTCTAGATTTACATGTTTGGTTCTGGATTAACACGTTATATATATATATCATAAACAGACTTGGTTCTGGATTAACACGTTATATATATACAATATACAGACTGGGTTCTGGATTGACAAGGTGTTGGTTCTACATTTACATATATATATATATATATATATATATATATATATATATATATATATCATAAACAGACTTTGTTCTGGATTAACATGTTATATATATACAATATACAGACTTGGTTCTGGATTGACAAGGTGTTGTTTCTAGATTTACATGTTTGGGTCTGGATTAACACGTGATATTTATACCATATACAGACTTGGTTCTGGATTGATAAGGCGTTGGTTCTAGATTTACTTGTTTGGTTCTGAATTAACACGTTATATTTATACCATATACAGAGTTGGTTCTGGATTGACAAGGTGTTGTTTCTATATTTAGATGTTTGGTTCTGGATTAACAAGTTATATTTATACCATGTACAGACTTGATTCTGGATTGACAAGGCGTTGGTTCTAGATTTACTTGTTTGGTTCTGGATTTACATGTTTGGTTCTAAATTAACACGTTATATTTATACCATATACAGACTTGGTTCTGGACTGACAAGGTGTTGGTTCTAAATTTACATGTTTGGGTCTGGATTATAACGTTATATTTATACCCTATACGGACTTGGTTCTGGGTTGACAAGGTGTTGGTTCTAGATTTACATGTTTAATTCTGGATTATAACGTTATATTTATACCTTATACAGACCTGGTTCTGGATTGACAAGGTGTTGGTTCTATATTTATATGTTTGGTTGTGGATTGTAACGTTATACATATACCATAAACAGACTCGGTTCTGGATTAACACGGTGTTGGTTCTAGATTTATATGATTGATTCTGGATTAACACGTTATATACATATTTACATGTTTGGTTCTGGATTTTAACGTTTTTGTATTCTATATACAGACTTGGTTCAGGATTGACAAGGTGTTGGTTCTAGATTTACATGTTTGGTTCTGGATGCTTACGTTATATCTATACCATGAACAGATTTGGTTCTGAATTAACATGGTGTTGGTTCTAGATTTACATGATTGGTTCTGGATTAACATCAAGGTTGGTTTAATTTACATGTTTGTTCTGGATTACACTTATATATACGATTCAGAGCTTGGTTCTGGACTTAATGTTGGTCGATTAACTGTTGAGTTATATTCAATTTATCCATATACAGACTTGGTTCTGGATTACAAGTTTGGTTTATAAACATTTGTTCTGGATATGATCATACGTTGGTTCTGATTAACAGCTTGGTTTATTAAACTTTTGGATTAATTACATTATACAGACTTGGTTCTGGATTGACTTATATAGTTGGTTCAGACTTGATTTGTTGACTTGAACGTTGTTACTATTATTACACTTTATATTGACATTCGACTTGGTCTAGGATTACATGGTCTAGATTACAGTTGGTTCTGGATTAACCGTTATTTTAACTATATAGATTCGGATTGAAGTTTGATTACAGATTTTGTTCGGCTGTGTTACAGTTATAATTGTTCTGGATTGAGTAAGTTTTTATAGATTTATAAATTGGTTCTGATAAGTTTCTGATTAACATTTATATACACCTTGTGATTACATATGTTTGGATTACAATCTTGGTTCTGGATTACATGTTGGTTCTATATTTATACATATAGCTTGTTCTGGATTGACACGTTATATTATACCATATACAGACTTGGTTCTGGATTACACTTATATATTTGTTCTAGATTACAGTTTGGTTCTGAATTATTGATACGTATTTATACCATATACAGACTTCGGATTACAGTGGTTGATCAATCTTGGTTCTGGATTACATGTTGTTGGATTACTATATACAGCTTGTTCTGATTGACAGTTTGGTTAACATTCTTGGTTCTGATTAAAGTTGGTTCTGATTACTTGTTCTGATTATACTATATAACTACTTGAACGTTTATTAATACATTGTTTGGTTGAAAGTTGGTTATACATGTACACTATTTCATCAATTGCAGATTTTTTTTACTGGATTGACAATGCTTTTGTTACATTACATACTTGGTTCCGATTGACAATTAACATGTTGGTTCGATTATTTTATTTGGTTCTGGATTAACACGTATATTTATACCAAATACATGCTTGGTTCTGGATTAACAAGTTTGGTTCTAGATTAATGTTGGTTTGATTACAGGGTTTTTCTAATCAACGTCTTGGTTCTGATTACATATTATATTCGATATTACGACTGGTTTGGTTAATTACATGTTTCTTGATTAATTTTCTGATTACTTGGTTTAATTACTAATTTTACCTATACAACGCTTGGTTCTGATTACATGTTTGGTTCTGATTAACAGTATTTCAATACAGTTTGGTTCTGATTACAGGTTGGTTCTGATTTACAATTGGTTCGATTATACGTTATATTTGATAGACGTCTATAAGATGTGGTTCTATTACGATGTTTGGTTCTGGATTAAACGTTATATATACATATACCATATCGATTGAGTTTGGTTGAAAGGTTAATCTTGGTTCTGGATTACAGTTTAATTACTATATAATTTTCTGATTGAAGACTTGTTCTGGATTACAGTTGTTATTACACGTTTATTATACACGCTTATTCTGGATTACAATGGTTGGTTTACAGTATTAGATACATGTTGGTTCTGGATTGAACGTATATATTCATACATACAATTTGGTTCTTACACGTTATATATACAATAAACGTAGTTTTCTGATTACACTTATTGTACATGGTTCTGGTTCTAATTGCTAACTTGGTCTGGTTACATATATATTACATATACAGACTTGGTTCGGTATTGATCAATGCTTGGTTCTGGATTGACAGTTATGTTCTATTAACTTGTATCTATACAAGCTTGGTTCTGTGATTGACAGTTTTATATAATAACAGACTTGGTTCTGGATTGACACGATTACATGTTATTACGGTGGTTCTAGATTTACATGTTGTTCTGGATATTAAATATACAATAATTTCTGATGACAAGTTTGGTTTGGATTACACGTTATTTCTATAACAACTTATTTATACAAGCTTGGTTCTGGATGACAATGTTTGGTTCTAGATTCATGTTTGGTTCGGATTAACACGTATTTATACCATATACATTGGTTCTGGTTCAAGTTTGTTCTAGATTTACATGTTTGTTTGGATTAACACGTATATTTATACCATATACAGACTTGGTCTATTGACAAGGTGTTGGTTCTAGATTTCTGTTTTCTGGATTAAATTATTTTCCATATACAGACTTGGTTCTGGATTGACAAGGTCTTGGTTGATTAATTTACTATGTTTGGTTATAACATTATAATACATGATCTAGATGCGGTTCTGGTTGCTAGATTACATGTTTGGTTCTGGATTACACGTTATATATACATATCATTAACGATTGGTTTGATTAACGTTTGGTTCTGAATTACATTGTTCTGATTACATGATTTTTCTGACTTACATGTTCGATTATTTATATTATACAACTTGATTCTGGATTACAGGTTAGATACATGTTGGTTCTGGATTACAGTTTGGTTCTAGATTACAGTTTTTTATTAACACTATTCTGATACCATATAAGTTGTCTGATACAGTTGGTTCTGGATTCAGTGTTGGTTCTGATTTAAATCGTTTTATTGATTATATTTACATATACAACTTGTTTATTACAGATGGTGTTGATTCTAGATTATTTGGTTCTGGATATACATTTATGGTTCTGATTAACACTTGTATTCTTGGATTAAGGTTTACTTGGTTCTGGATTACATGTTTGGTTCTATGATTACTATATAATTGTTCATTACAGATGTTGGTTCTAGACAAGGTTTGGTTCTGATTACATATACCGTTCTGGATTGACTTTGTATTTGTTAACAGTTGGTTCTGGATTACATTGGTTTATTATACGTATAACTTACTTTATCATGACTGTTTGATTAAGTTTGTTTAATTCTATTATCTCTATTACAGTTTTACATACATGTTGGTTCTGTTGACTGTTATATTAAGTTGTTAATGTTGGTTCTGATTAACCGTTATATTTATACCATAACTTGTTCTGGATGACAACTGGTTCTATTTAAAGTATTATCAATACGATTGGATTTGATACAATGTTGGTTCTAGATTTACATGTTTGGTTCTGATTAACGTTATATTTATACCATATAAGACTTGGTTCGATTATAATGGTCAGATTAGTTGGTTCTGGATTACATGTTTGGTTTGATAACTTCATGTTGGTTTGATTAAACTTGGTTCTGATTACAGTTGGTTCTAGATTACTATGTTTGGTTCGTTGTTAACGTTTAATTTATACATTTTTATACGTTTAATATACATGGATAAAGTGTTGGTTCTGATTAAATTTGGTTCTGGATTAACACTATATTTACATAACGTAGATTGACAGGTTGACTGTTTCAGATTTGTTCTGGATTGATCTTGTTCTAATTTATATTTGGTTCTGGATTCAACGTTATTTATATATACATATGTAACTTATTTACATTGACAAGGTGGTTCTGATTACAGGTTCTGTAATAGGGCTTCTGGGATTATGGTCGGAGAAATTTAGACTGCCACCGGAAATAGGGTATATTGGATAGGGACAGAAATTTAGCCTTGCAACAGGTCACCTACGGACCCCTCAACGAGTTGTTGCAAGGGTTCTTAACGTGCAAAGAGCGTGGTACTCTCATTACACGAGGCATCGGATTTAACGTCCCCATTCTGATCGGACGTGGCTGCAAATTTGTACATTCCGCACAGCCAAACGGACGCCCCACTTTAGCAAGGGTTTTACTGCCGGTCGGAGGAAGACCAATGGTGACCATACTTCTATTCCCCAGTCACCCTTGGGGGTTACACATTAATATTATTACAATTAGATGAATAAAGTGAACAAGTTAACATTAAATCAATTTAAACTAAATAATTCTGAATTTAATTGTCTGTCTAAATCATATTTTGGCACTCTCGCCCCGCCGGGTGACACTTGATGCCATGAGAAACATCAGATTTCTTATATTTACATGTTGTGTTCATGCCGGTTCTTTTGCATTTGCATGTCTTGCTGGAAAGAGAAAAGCTTGTTTGTTTTGCAGCAGCATGCAATGAAATTCCGTCTGTTTTCCAATGTGCAGTTCTAATTTTGCGTGTCAAAAGTTCTATATCACCCATAACATAACAAGAGTTCAATATTCCAAATTCACATGATAGTTTGTACAAAATATTCCAAATTCACATGATAGTTTGTACAAAATATTCCAAATTCACATGATAGTTTGTACAAACTTGCATCTTTACCAATAATATCATCAATCGTACATCCCCCGATGCTTTTCTCACAGTAAGAAAGCTACCATTTTCAATCTTTGCATTACTTTTCGACACTTTTTTATTATGATGCATCAGTGCTACCACTATTACTTTGGTTTGTAAATATATAATATTGACTGTGCAGTGTTTTGTATTTCATCCATTTCTTTATTTGTAATGCATGTGTTTCATTGAAGAAAAAGCAACATCACCATAAGCTTGGATGGATGGATGGTTGTTTAACGTCCAGTGGCAAATCAGATGCATATTCTGGACGAGAACATGATAATGGGAAATTGATGCTAACCCTGCTTTGTAATAGACTAACATGCTGTGCCAGATTTTTTGGTTCTAGCACAGAAGACAAGTTGGCCCCCAAGGGTGACTGGGGAATAGAAATATGGTCACAATTGGTCTTCCTCCGACCGGCAGTAAAACCCTTGCTAAAGTGGGGCGTCTGTTTTGCTGTGCGGGATGTACAAATTTGCAGCCAAGTCCGGTCAGAATGGGGACGTTAAATCCGATGCCTCGTGTAAAGGGAGTGCCACGTTCTTTGCACGTTAAAAACCCTTGCAACAACTCTTTAAGGGGTCCGTAGGTGACCTGTTGCAAGGCTAAATTTCTGTCCCTATCCAATATACCCTCATTTGCCTTGGCACTCTAAATTTCTCCGACCTTAATCCCGGACTCTCTATTACAGAACCTACCTATTGTATTTATTGTCAATTTGTTCTCGTCCTGAATATGCATGAAATATTTGCCACTGGACGTTAAGCAACCAACAATCAATCAATCAGAGCATCTTTAGATCATTTTGGAGATCGTCCAGATTAATCACAATAGTCTCTCCATTCATTATGTAATCTGTGACAATATAAAAAAAATGGTAGACCTGGGCTAGGTAAGGCAATCAACTGGCCATGGTAAAAAAAAGGTTTTCCTTTTATTTCTCTTTGTAATTTGGCTAAAATATTTGTCTCCCAGGTTTTTTTTAAAAGAAAGAATTTCTATCAGTCTTGTAATAGTTTCCAGAAAGATGTGTATATGTCAATAAAAGCAAAACTACAAGTTTTAGAACACCAGCACATTTTTTAGTCCCTTCTATGCCTTAGGTAAGAAAAATTGTTTCTAGAGTATGATTAACAACACTATATGTTATGTGTTTCTAATAGACATACAAATAGGGTAAAATATTTCAAGCATCATATACAACTTTTAAAAGTATCTCAGTACTTTTAGATTTGCAAAAATAAGGGAATTCAGAATTTCTCTGACATTTTAGTCTTTTAAATGTAAATAAATAATTATGACTTATGACCTCGTCTTTATCTCTTTCTCTGGATTTGTAAGAAATCTCATCATTATCTGAACTTCTACATTTTCTATTGGTTTTATGTGATCATAAAAGTCCATTTGGTTTTTCGTAACTGAACATCCAAAATGAAAATACTGGTCCAGAATGTAAAATACAACCAAGAAGATGACCATAAAGATGAATTTTTTGGTGTAAGAAACTGGTCACCCTAAAGGTGTTCAAACATTCCACAAAAATCCAGCGATAGCCGATCTGCAACATTGGCGTTTCCAACAGATAAATATCGTCAGCACGATCTCCTACACGCTAGTACAAATTTCCTCCAGCATTCCAAGTGTTCATCAGGTAATAGTCCTTTTAAGCATATACTGAAAACAAAATTGTCCAGTTCTAAAGCTGATCTGCATTGAAAGATCCCTTTGAAGTAGATATCTTTTTTGCAGTTTTCCGATATGTGATGGGCAACTAAAAGAAGGATATTATTTTCAATAATCTTTTCATCATATAAGAGTCCTTTTGTTTTCCAAATCTTAAACATATGATTTGCGGTACCAAGAAACAAGTTGTGCATAGGATCTATCGGAGTCATACACACAGGAATATGGCAGTTCTAGGAGCCACGAATATCTTGTACCAAATTGTTTTCTAACTGCAATTTGTCTCTCTTACTAGTTCTTTCATAGTAAGCAGGTTGATTTTGTACCTACCCTTGTACATTGAGCGTTCTGAAAAAAAACATCTGTGCAAACTGATGATCTAATCCCAGAATCAACAAATGCCTATATTTCAACATATTTCTCGCAGTCTATAGATTCGAATCTGACCGGTACAATTGGCAAAGCATTCCGGCGTCCGCCACCAATAAAAACTGACCGCTACGATATAGCACAAAAGTGTTGAAAGTGGCGTTAAACACCAATACTGTCGAAGACTTTAGCCAAAGATGGGCTGACCTCTTCATCATATTTTTCATCATCCTCAAATATTTTAGGTCATTCGTAATCAAACTCATGTAGTTCATTCTCCTCATCAGAAAATATACTATATTTGCTTTCAATCACCTGTTCATCAGCTACCGACTCATTCTCTGAAAATTCCATTTCAGCTAATCTAGAATCCATACTATGTTGTCTTTGTGATTGTTTTTTTTTATTCTGATTTAACATGGTTTTACACGAGACATCGGATTTAACGTCCCCATTCTGACTGGACGTGACTACGAATTTGTACATCCCGCACAGCCAAACGGACGCCCCACTTTAGCGAGGGTTTTACCGCCGGTCGGAGGAAGACCAATGGTGACCATATTTCTATTCCCCAGTCACCCTTGGGGAGTAATTCAATGTAAAACAACTCTAAGAAATATTATTTTAATTAGATAGAAGGTCCGGAAAATCTGTCAAATATACCATAAAACGTCATTTTCAGATGGTTTTTGTCCAAATTGAAAGAGGGCACATTTTATTGTCAAAAACAACCCGTATTTAAGTATTGTAATATAGATGAATAGCTAAAAGTTTACAAATTGTAAAAATGGAATATTTTGTGCCAAAAGGAGTCTAACCAGACCTACTCCTTTGATGTTATCATACAAATGGTGATGTAGAAATTTTATAATCTTGAAAATATTTTCCAAAATAGGATGCATATAATACAAATCAAATGCTGATTAGATCTTTTTTTTATTGAATAAGTGTATTTTTAGCAATTTTCTTTACTATACAGACATTCTTAATCTGTTTTACTCTCTTGAATTAAGTTTCTGACGCATGCAAGACACTTTTCAGAGATTCTGAATTTTCCTGAATAAAAATCTTATTCAGAAATTTTCATCAAAATTTCAGAATTGTTATAATCTTGTCAGAATCTATTCAGAATATATGCATCTGGATTCAGACATATTCAGACATCATTTCTTGTATCAGACAATTTCAGACAAATTAAGACAATATTTAGAAAAAATGTCATGAGGGTTTGAACACAATGACTACATAATTTTATCCGCATCAAATTAGAGTGCCAGCATGTCCTCTTTTTATTCAAAATATTGAATCGTAAACATATTTCAGTACTTTTGAAACCTCAGGCTGACTCGTATAACAAAATTATTTGACCGCATCAACCAAACCAACCATATTTGCACTTTAATCTTATAGTCGCATAGCAAATCAGTAATATTTTTATGTCAGGATGGATTGTATAACATGTATACAATGACTACAAAATTTTGTCCGCATCAATTTAGAGTGCCAGCATTTTCTCTCTGTATCCATAATAATGAACCGTCACTCAAGTCAGTAGTTCGGGATGGTTTGTATTTAAAACAAAACATGGCATCATCCAACACCGACATGACTGATTTGGTGTGTACTTAATAATGAAAAGTATGGGAAGTTCTCTTCTTGGAATAGTATACTGTTAGTATATTATGTCGGTTGAATCATTTTGTTTGTAGCTTAACGTCCAGGGGCAAATATTTCAGTCATGTTCACAACGAGTATAATTTTTCGTACTTCCAAGAAATCATTTACAATCGGTAAGAATAAGTCTGTCTAAATTGACGAGATGGTACATAATTATACAACACCTTATATTTACCTACATTGCACAATTTTCGTTTGAACATTGATTCGTAAATCCAAGGCAAACAAGGTGATTTGTGAAAAAAATCTATGTATTTCCTGATAAATGCAAAGAGTTATATTTAGGAAGAGACTGTTAAAAATGGGGAACGAAGCAACGTAAACCATGATGTTTATATCCCATCATATAAAAATAGTTTTCCGATGCGTTGGATAACCTTAATTTCTATTCGCCTTCTAAATAAGGAAAAAAACATTTCCTTTCTTTTATGATAGCTGCATGTATATTTGTCGATCAGAAGTGTGTAATTTTATGGCCATTATTTAATGTTTATAAGAATATGAAATGAAAAAGAATTTTTATAGTGTATAATATCTATGCATAGTCTAACGGGTAATTTGGGGAAAAAGAACAATGTGTTCATAGTGTTTTTGAATTGTTTTGGTTTTAAACACATATATATATAAAATATTAAGATAAAAGTCGTTTTAACAAAATAAAATAAATGTACAAATGTACACGAAGTTTATTTCATAATACGAATACGAAAGTTTGTTTATTTTGATTCGATTCACATATAACAATACAAACAAAAGCTCTTGAGAGCTTTTAACTGAATATAAAATACGATAAAATAATTTATATTATCAGTTAGGGACGACATCAAAAGATCAATGTAGGATAAAAACTTAAATCAAATAGTTTGGGGTGGGGTTAAAATTGCTGCAAGTTTTGTTTATCCAAAATCGATTTTACATATATCCATATTGGTCAATCAATTTTCCCAAATTAAGTTAAGAGGGGTGGGGTTAGTGAAAAACTATGTGAATTAAGTTTTTATCCTACATTGAACTTTTGATGTCGTCCCTTAACGCGAAAAATAAACGCGCAATTACTTTCAAGTGCACGTAAAATACACTTGTGAAATCTGTAGTAAACGCCCGTTTACTTTTATAAAGTGCACGTAAAATAAACTTGTAAAATCTGAAGTAAACGCCCGTTTACTACTGACTAAACGGACACAGAGTAAACGCGCGTTTACTCGGGTAGATATTAGAAATTTCCATTTTGACCGCGTTAACGTAATTATAGTAAACGCGAAAATTGGCGTGAACTAACGAAATATGTGCACGCGGCGTTAACGTGCGTTTACTTTATGTAATGCTTGGTCTGCACCCAACTGTACGATGTTCGGATCACTTTAGTCTGGTCTCTACCCTTCGACCTGTCCAGCATGGGTAACCCTACCATGAGACGAAGCTCCTGCTTGCATAGCTCTTGGGGTCACGGAGACACGCAAGCCCCCCGACCACGGCAATGATAGCGATCCACGGGGGGAAGTATCATAGAAATGTGTACTAGCTCCCAGTTACGTATTTTAAATGGACGTACTTTAGGAGACTCTATAGGGAAAGTAACTAGTTACAATGGAACCTCAATAGATGATTATTGTATCAGATTCTGTAGTTCAACATTCCTATCAAATATACTGAACTTCAGAATTGAAGACTCTCATCCAAATACTTCAGATCACTGTCAAATAACTGTAAACATTTTTTTTGTAGTAATATATTGGGTCCTAAACAGGACATATGTAATCATCGGAAATTGCCACCAGTCATAAGATGGTCTCCAATACGAGAGCAAAAATTTATTGAAAACTTAAATTATGATAGTTTTAATAATACTGGTACAAAACCGAAAAGCTGATAGCAAGTGAGAATGCTGATAAAGGCACTTCAGAAGTGGATGGCGTGGTATCTGATTTTAATAAATTACTAAAGGAGCAGCAATCCTAGATAACAGATTTGAATCAAAATTGCATAAGAAACAAAAACGAAGGAAAATTAAAAACCCATGAGTTGACAAAGACTGTCATGCTAAATATAGGCATATAAAAGCTCTCTGTAGAACTTTAGGTAGGAATCCTTGGGATTCTAGTTTGAGATTAAAAATTTTTACAGAGAGAAAAAAACTTCAACAAGCTTGTACGTAAAAAACATAGGGTCTATAAAAATAAAATACGAAGAAATATACTTGACCTATCCGAGAAAAATCCTTCGGAATTTTGGAAATCTGTAAATTTATTAAAGAACAAAGCGAAGGAAGACCCTAGCTCCAATATTTCACATGATGAATGGTTGAAGTACTTAAAAATTTAATGAATTTTCAACATTGTAATAATTTTGATGAAAACATTAGTAGTATTGATTGTAGTAATGATTGTTTAAATGATATTATTACTGCGGGGGAGGTGTTAAAGGTTGTAAAAGACTTAAAGTTAAAAAAAATCTGCTGGTTGTGATGGTATAACAAACGAAATGATTATAGTGTCATGTGGTAAATTAGTTAAAACATATGTGTTGATTTTTAATTTGATATTTAAAAGTGGAATCTTTCCTTCTATATGGAGAGAAAACATCTTTAAGCCTATATTCAAAGGAGGGTGTTTTAATGATCCTTCCAACAACAGGGGTATAGCTCTTCCAGATGTTTATAGATAAATTTTTCTTAAAGATATTGTCTACCAGGTTAGAGAACTTTCTTGAAACTAACAGTATATTACACAAGGAGCAAATAGGCTTTAGGAAAAATAGCAGCACAAATGATCACATTTTAACATTAAAAACTCTGATTGACAAATTCTTTAAAAATCTAAACATCTATACACTTGTTTTGTAGATCTAAGAAAACTTTGACACAATCAATAGAGATGGCCTTTTCATAAGTTACTAAAATATAATATAAAAGGGTCTTTTTAATATTTTAAAAGATATGGACAAAGATGTTTCTTTCTCTTGAATATAAAGAGGACTAACACAAACATTTCCCTCATGTGTAGGATTAAAACAGGGTTGTATATTAAGCCCTACGTTATTTTCATTGTATATAAATGAACTGGTTGAAACGTTTGACCACAAATGTGATCCAGCATACCTAGATAATAAACAAGTGTCTTGTCTTCTTTATGCAGACGATTTAGTAGTAATATAAGAATCTGCATCTGGCCTGCAAAATGCTTTAGATAAATTAAATATATTTTGTGATAAATAGAATCTATCTGTTAATCTTAATAAAACCAAGATAATAATATTCAATAAAACAGGGAAAATAATTAAAAACCACAAATTCTATTACAATGGAAAACTACTAGAGCTGACTGATGAATACAAGTATCTAGGTATAATTTTAAAACCATCTGGATCTTTTACTACAGCAATTGATCAGTTATCTAAAAAGGCTAGCAAAGCTATATTTTGTATTAGAAAATTATTATTTTCTGAAAAGATGAATTTACTACCACATTTAAAGCTTTTTGATTCATGTGTTAAACCTATTTTATTATATAGCAGTGAAGTTTGGGCTACTGTTAGTTTAGTGAAACAAAATACTACCATCGAGTCAAACTATGCAAACTTAAGTCCAAATAAGATTCAAATCAAATTTGCTAAATTTTTATTGGGTGCAAATAAAGGTGCTGTTAATAATGCAGTACTTTCTGAATCAGGTTTATTCCCTCTTTCATTGTCAGCCCTTAAAAATACAATTAATTTCTGGCTTCATATCATTAATATGAATAGTGAGAGATGGTAAAGAAAGCATACAGTGAAAACTTTAATATGTCTAATGGTTTTTGTAGTAAAATAAACGTGTTATAAGGTAAACTTGGTTTTTCAGCATGTTTGGGAAAATCAAAATACTATGTCAAAGACAAAATTACTTTTTTCATTTCAAAAGAAATTAGAGGAGGAATTCATAAAATCCTGGAAACAAGCTCTTTTTGTGACTCTAATATAGATAGTCATGGTAATAAACTAAGAACGTATCGCAAAGTTAAAAATAATTTCGAATTAGAAAAACATATACAAACATCTTGATTATTGTGACTATTTGTGGAAAATATTATGAAATAGGTATTGTTCACAAATAAAGGTACCAACCCAGTAGTCAGCACTCCTGTGTTGACATGAATTATAATTGATATGGTCATAATTATAAATTAACTTTTTACAAAACTTTGAATTTTTGAAATACTAAGGCTTTTCTACCTCATGAATAGATTACCTTTGCTGTATTTGGCAAAACTTTTAGGAATTTTTGGTCCTCAATGCTCTTCAACTTCGTACTTTATTTGACCTTTTCAACTTTTGTTGATTCGAGCGTCACTGATGAGTCTTGTGTTTACTCGTTTCGCGCGTCTGGCGCAAATACAAAATTTCAATCCTGGTATCTATGATGAGTTTATATACCACATCACAATTCAATTAAGGTAAAACAAATCTGTAAAACCGAGGGAAACAAGCAGTCTTTAATATAGAGAAATTCTAAAATCATGATCAACACTTACCAATATATTTAAGTTGAAAGGAAAATTTTCAAGTCAAGTGAATAAGAACATGAGAACAATTATTGAGTGTCGATTGAAAGCAATTATGAATGATCACATTTAAATGAACTTTATTTACCCTTGTCCGTCTGTAGGTCTGTCTGTCCATCCGTATGACTAAAAATTGGTTTCTGTTCTCTTACTTTAGTTTGCCTCAGCCAAATGTTATGAGGTTTCGATTGGGTGGTGTCTCCTGTACCGTTCATGAGTTATGCCCCTTTATAACATTATATGGAAGTGTTTTTGTGGCATGGACACTTATCTCCTTTTTTTCTTCTTTAATCTATTAATATTATTACTTACATTACGTAAGTGTTTTGATCCAAGTTACATGACAGGAAACAGCTTAAAATCAATTTAGTACAAGTAGTTAATATGCACCATTTATTGATTAGGTTGTGGCTGAGCATACTTTTAAGCTGCTGAATGGGGATGAAGATGGTGCAAAAGTCAGAGCTGCAGAGAGAGCCAGTGAAGGTAATGCAGAATTATGTCCTGATGCAGTATACAGAATTTATGTGAAAGAGGTATTTATAATAATAATAATAATAATGTTTTGAGACAAACATTCCATAAGAAATATGGATTGAGCAAAGTACTTTTAACAGCTTATTACTGTGTATGACAAAATGATTGTTGAAAGTCAATATATAAATATACAATCAAATGGACTCATTTAGTGTTCTAGAAGTGGCATACTTCTGTCTATCACCACACTTTAAAGATAGTTGTTTTTGGACACACTTTCTCTGTTTATGATTAATAGAAATCGTACTTTAATATCTGATTAATAAATATTGATAAGATTTTTTTACAACTAGAATAGCAAATTCATGGATGCTTATTTTCGATATTTTTAAGGTCATATTGATACTTTTAACTTCAGTTTTATTTAATTATTATCATGATTATATTACATGTTTTTATTTTTGTTTCATCAGAAAAGACATTGGGACAGAAGAGAAAAAAGATTGATTGATTGATTGTTGGTTGCTTAACGTCCAGTGGCAAATATTTCATGCATATTCAGGACGAGAACAAATTAACAATAAATACAATAGGTAGGTTCTGTAATAGGGGCGTCCGGGATTAAGGTCGGAGAAATTTGGACTGAGAATGAGGGTATATTGGATAGGGACAGAAATTTAGCCTTGCAACAGATCACCTACGGACCCCTCAAAGAGTTGTTGCAAGGGTTCTTAACGTGCAAAGAATGTGGCACTCTCTTTACACGAGGCATCGGATTTAACGTCCCCATTCTGACAGGACGTGGCTGCAAATTTGTACATCCCGCACAGCCAAACGGACGCCCCACTTTAGCAAGGGTTTTACTGCCGGTCGGAGGAAGACCAATGGTGACCATACTTCTATTCCCCAGTCACCCTTGGGGGCAGAGAAAAAAGAAAGATGCTGCCGATGTAGAAGAGAGCAGCATTTTACAGACCAAGTAAGTATTATAATAAAATGTTATTTTCTCAATGTCATGTCTTTATATGTCATTAAAGCATACATGTGATACATCTGTTTGAAATGAACTTGTCCAGGTTGGGTGGGGTGGTGGTGGCCACCAGTGACAAACTTGTCTTACCATGCAACATTCTATATGTGAATGTCCCATGTTAGGAGCCTGTAGTTCAATGATTATTTTTAATTGCCTTCTGTTATATGTTTTTCATGTATTCTATTGGCATTAATCAGTCAATCTCAAACTGACTATATGGTATGGATTTTATTCATGTTTGTTATAGGGATTATAACCACCTCATTTGGATTGTTGGGTAGTTGTTTCATTGGCAATCATACTACTTCTCCTTATCATATTTTTGATTGGATTTGAAATGCCAAATTAATACAAATATGTTACCTTAAAGTAGATTATCTACATAAGCAATGTAATGGACTCTTCGCAGTTTATATATATTAAGTTTAGAAAATACAGTATTATAGAGTGTAAGCCTCTTGCAAATCAAACAAACTAAATAGACAGTTACGCAGTCACTGCAAGATATCCTACTTAAAACAACTTGTATTAGTAACATTGTACTATAATGTAAGATAGTATTTTTGGCATGTATTATCATTTTAAAAATTATTGATAAAACTCTTAATTTATAAAATCGAAGTTTAAACTATTGCAATTAATATTCTATGATTTTTTTTGGTAAAGTTAACTGACGACGGACGCCAAGTGATGAGTAAAGCTCACTTGATCCTTTTAGGTTTAACACGTGGGGGAATGCGAGGCACTTGTTTAAAATTGTGACAAGCAATGAAATAAAAATAAAAAAACTTTTTATTTGTAAATCTAACAAAATTATAAGGATATTGTGACCACCCATATTTTATTAATAAATTTTGGAACAGCCCTTAAGTTTATTGGGTGTTATGAAAGATATTTAAATTAACTATATTGCTTAACTCAATTGCACAATGAAGTGCAAAACTAAATAAATGGATTGACTGAAAGTGCCTACAATTGACACAACAAAAAGCATCCCCCCACGCTTTGATGAAAACTTCCAAAGCATCCTGATTTACAATATATAATTACCATAACAAAAACATGTATTTGTGTTTAAACTTGCCTTCCTGTACTTTATTGAATGGGGATAATGTAATTGTTGAAAATATCCAAAAACGTATGATCTATGCAGGTTGTCATATTTAAGTTTAATACATATGCATTGAAATTCACTTCAAATGAATACAATGTAGTATAATTCTGTTTCTGCCATCTTCTGAATAGTGAAGTGGTTTACTCGAATTGTGAAATCTATTTAGTTCTTCCCTTGTTAGCTCACCTGGCCCAAAAGGGCCAAGTGAGCTTTTCACATCACTTAGCGCCGTCGTCCGTTAACTTTTACAAAAATATTCTCTAAAACTACTGGAAATAGAACATGGGGTTAAAATGCAATTCATAATTTGTATTTGAACTTAAATGTTTCTTGTAGACGTTCTACTTCTACCTCTTACATCACCTGCAACAGTGTATAAGATTGTATGGACCACCAAGAAATTTTTGGATGTTCCCTTACGAGCGATTAAATCATACATTAACAGCGGCAGTATCAAATAACCAGTATCCTGAGTTATCTGCCATTGAGAAAGTTGAGGTAAGCATTGATCTATTTAAGAATGAAAGTACATGTACAAGCATGGTCTTTGTCAGTACACCTTCTTGCTATTTAGTCCAGTCCGAAAAAAGCGATAATTTACACAACTTCCTGTTAGGGTCAAGTGATGTCAAAACAAAGTCCTCAGTAATGAGCTAAGAGAAGAAAAAGTTCAGAAAGTGAACGTTATCAAATTTTCAAAGTTAATGAAGCAATTTTTAAAGAGACAAATTAAAGTCTTAAACAGGCTACATTTGTAGTGTTTACAATTGATTAAACATGCTATTTGAAAAGATATACACACAAACAATTGTTCAAACAGGTTCCTAGTTTCACTAGAAAGTTGTGTAAATGCCAGACCTTTCCCGGAATGGAATAAATAGCGAAAAGGTGTATTAGACAGCAACGTAACACCAAGAAAAACTAGAAATGATTGTAACAGGATGCTGTTACGAAGTCTCCCAAACGAAGCTCCCATAATTCGTCATTCCCAGAGTTTCCTGACATCACAAAGTCCAGTGAAAATTGGTTTGGTCCTGTATAGTTATATTCATTAGTGATGCGTGGGGACTGACCATGTATATCATTCAAATCTTCTTGACATGACGAATAGGACTATATATGGTTTAAGGATGGGGATCTCGACCATTTACAAGATATTAGATCATTGGGGGTGGGGGACCCCTGGGGACTTGACCCTATATATCTTTCGAATCTTTGTGACATGACGAAGAGGAATATATATATGGTTTAAGGGTGGGGATCTCAACCATTTACAAGATATTAGAACTTTCTCAAATGGCAGGGGGTGGGGGTGATCCCTGGGGACTGACCCTATATATCATTCAAATCTTCTTGACATGACGAATAGGAATATATATGGTTTAGGGGTGGCGATCTGGACCATTTACAAGATATTAGATTATCGGGGTGGGGGAGGACCCCTTGGGACTGACCCTATATATCATTGGAATCTTTGTGACATGACGAACAGGAATATATATGGTTTAGGGGAGGGGATTTCAACCATTTCCAAGATATAAGAACTTTCTCAAATGGCAGGGGGTGGGGGATGACCCTGGGGACTAATCCTTTATTTTATTTGATGGACTGTATCATGACAAACAAGAATATATATGGTTTAGGGGTGGGGATCTTGACTACTTACAAGATATTAGAGCTTTGTCAAATGGCAGGGGGTGGGGTGACCCTGGGGACTAACCCTTTATTTCATTTGATGTGCTTTATCATGAGAAACCAGAATATATATGGTTTAGGGGTGGGAATCTTGACCATTTACAAGATATTAGAACTTTCTCAAATGGCAGGGGGTGGGGATAACCCCTGAGGACTAACCTTTTGTTTTATTTAATGTGCTTGATCATTTAGAACATTTTCAATTAAAAAGATTGGGTCTATCACAAACGGTTTTCAATTTATAATCATTTGAAAATTTTTTAAAATAAAATCCCATAGGGTTCTATAGTAAAACCCTCCTTTCTTTTTACCCCTCAAAGTACCCCTTTACAAACCCCATTGCACAAACAAAACCCTGATTGCACCACTAGACATGTTAGTCTAACATATTGTAGAACCCTAAGTTAATCTGATAAGCGGTTTTGGAGAACGGGTGCGGACAAGTTCATTTAAAAAAGTGGCGGAAGAGGGAAGAATAATAATAGTAATAACTGAGCAAAAACAATAAGTCCTCCCAAACCTCCCAAACTTCGTTTGGGAGACTTAAAAAGAATCGTATTCTTTAACTGGCTTTCTTTGACCTACATACATTCGAAATTATGGGATTCAATACTGTATTTTTGGGATAGATTCTGTTTGAATGCGGAGGCTGAGAAAGTCGTTGTCATGACATTTTCTACGTATCTTTCGAGTATAAGCACTCGGGAATTAAGCATATGGAATGATTCAAAAAGATTTCTTATTCAAAAAAGGTATATCACACTTAGCTATTGTAATCCTCCAACCCTGTTCAAATTGACGTCATCCTCAATTTAATTTTCATCCAGATGCCGTTGTATTAATCTGAACATTGCACAGAATTCAGACCTGATCGCATGACTATTTGTGTAAAATCAAACCAGAAACGGGAATACTGACAATCTCGAAACTGATGTATTATAATAATGTTTTTTTCAAAGTTTTTAATTTTGTATTACCTATAAACAGAGGATTTGTGCGATCGATATTACAAAGATTGTGTGGTTGATAAAGGTACCTTTGTACTCTGAATTTTCAAATGATTATAATATTCCTACACTTTATTTTTTCTTTACAATAGGTGCAGTGGTTGATCACTTTACTAGACAGTGCTGGTTTTTTCCCGTCCTAAATAAAGTAGCAGCTAAAGTGAACAAGCAACGATCTGCTGGAAGATTCAAACCAGAGATAAGACATCTCACAACAGATGAATTGCCCCATCTGAAAGACTTTTACCAAAGTGAGATTGGTGAAATGGCAATAGCCATTTACCATCATGCCTCAAATAAGAAAGGGCCATACAGGGATGTTTTCATTGAGAAGCCTACTCAACGTGAGCAGTGTTCTGTGGTTACCTATAACAATTGTGTTGGTAAGATTCGATTCTTCTTCGAGAATTGCACAAATGAACTATTGTGAGTTAGTTGGGTAGGATATTTGGATCAAGATACAGATTCCAAGTGCTATTTTATAACGCCAGGTGACAATTTCCCAAATAACAACAGTGAAACATTTTGTGCTGTTAAAGCCAGCTGTTTGCCATCCCAGAGCGAAAACGAAGTACCTCCACATAATCTTAGACCAACACACGTCAGAACCATATGGTGCATTTTGCACTTTAAGTTGGGTAAGAATTATTCAGGGAACATGGTAAACTAAGTGCATGTACAAGTAGCATACATGCACCTTCGAACCTTAACTCAATATTTATTGTACCAGTATTTGTGCTTTGCATGATAAGCTTTCTGTTAAAAAAACAGAATAAAATTAATATACATTTAGTTATTTATAAATGTGTTAATTACAAATCTAGGAAGCAATCAGTTTAGGGAAAAAAAATACATTTTTGGGGAAAAATAGGGAAAATTCTTATTTTGAAAGTAACAATTTAATAAAAAAAAAATTTTTGCTGAAGAATATCTTTCATTTTTTGATTAATTGTCTCCCCTACTTAAATTAAAAGAAAGGAATTACAATACCACCTAAAATTTCAAAAGAAAATAAGGATAAAATGTAAGAAAGTGTATTATTATTTCGATGCAGAGTCAAGGCGAGGAACTCCATTTCATTCCTGGAAAAGAATTACAAAGGAACTGCTTAATGTTTAAAAAACGTGAAAGTTTTATTAACAAATTAAGTAAAAGACCATGAGAAAATTTAAATTCAAAATTGCACACAGAAAAATACGCTTGACCAGTTTGTCAAAAGACTTCACAAAGATTACTCTCCATAAGCTATTTCGAAAAAATAAATGTGTTGCCTTAAAAATAACTGAAAAATCTTTTGAGAGAGACCATGATAGTTTTATCTAAGTACAAGCTATGGAAAACCTTACATGGATTGGAATTCAAATATAAACAAAAGTTTATAAAAGAGAAGACATCATAAATCAACGCATCCAATTTTAGGAACAAATAACAAAAAATGTGAAGACAGGTACACACCTATTTATTTGAATGAGACATGGGTGGACACTTATAATACTACATCGTACCAATGGACCAGTTCTGATGAGTCGAAAAAACAGAAAAAAACTCCTCTTGGTAAGGGACAGAGATTTGTTGTGTTACATGCAGGTTGTGAAAATGTTTTTTTTTTAAAGGATGCGATTAAGTAAGTATTTAAGGGTATGAGCACAGATGAACGAGATTACCACAGAAATGAATGGTAAAATATTTTAACATTGGATTGAAAAACAGCTAGTTCCCGCCTTGCCCCAAAAAAGTATTGTAGTCGTGGACAATGAATCATATACCAGTGTCCGTATTGAGGATACGAAACCTCCAACATGTAACTCGAGAAAAGGCGATCTGAAGGACTTTTTAAATAAACAAGGTGTCGAATTTGACAGCAAGTTTACAAAACCAAAGTTATACCAAATAATTAAATCTGAGAAAATTGTCCCTGTATACAAGATAGATTGATTGTTGGTTGCTTAACGTCCAGTGGCAAATATTTCCTGCATATTCAGGACGAGAACAAATTAACAATAAATACAATAGGTTTAAGGGGATTAAAGTCGGAGAAATTTAGGCTGCCACGTGAAATGAGGGTATATTGATAGGACAGAAATTTAGCCTTGCAACAGGTCACCTACGGACCTCTCAAAGAGTTGTTGCGTTCTTAACGTGCAAAAAGCGTGGCACTATCTTTACACGAGGCATCGGATTTAACGTCCCCATTCTGACAGGACGTGGCTGCAAATTTGTACATCCCGCACAGCCAAACGGACGCCCCACTTTGGCGAGGGTTTTACTGCCAGTCGGAGAAAGACCAATGGTGACCATACTTCTAATCACCAGTCACCCTTGGGGGAATATACAAGGTAAATGAATTCCTCAAAAAGAAAGGACATGAAGTACTAAGACTACCCCCTTACCATGATAAACTATAATTATTCTTCTATATCACATTTTGTTACTTTTTAGGAGAAATGCTACTGGCCACTTAAAAATCAAAAGCGAAAAATCACGAGAGAAGAAATTTCAGATAAGAAAGAATGGGACCTGTTTGATTGTGACTGGTCAATTTATTCCTTTGACAATTGATTGATGTGCTGTGTATTTTGTTCACATTTATTACACTACATGGATTAGTTGATAAGACAAGTTTTAATGTCATTTGTAGGTTAAGTTGTATATTATTGATGTTTATAACAAAGTATTCTCCATAATATTAACATGTTAATTGGAATTTTAGAAAGATGGAAGAACAGCTTTACCTCTGGCTGCTGCGGACGGGCATCTACAGGTCACAAAATGTCTAGTAGAACAAGTTGGTTTGATTTTGATTTTTTGATTTTTGGTGTTTTAACGCCACTTTTAAGCACCGCTTTTGGGCTATTTCATGGCGGCCAGTTTTTATTGGTGGAGGAAGCCGGAGTGCCCGGAGAAAACCACCGACCTTCGATAGGAAAACTGACAATCCTAGTCAATTAAGATTGGAGTCGAGTGCACCCGCACGAGCGGGGTACAAGTTGGTTTGAGTCCAGTGGTTAAAACACATGAGGTTATATTTTATAGATTGACTGGTTGTTGGTTGCTTATCGTCCAGTGGCAAATATTTCATACATATTCAGGACAAGAACAAATTAACAATGAATACAACAGGTAGGTTCTGTAATGGGGCGTCCGGGATTAAGGTCGGAGAAATTTAGACTGCCACGGGAAATGAGGGTATATTGGATAGGGACAGAAATTTAGCCTAGAAACAGGCCACCTACGTACCCTCAGAGTTGTTGCAAGGGTTCTTAACGTTCAAAGAGCGTGGCATTCTCTTTACACGAGGCATCGGATTTAACGTCCCCATTTTGACCGGACGTGGCTGCAAATGCGACATCCCGCACAGTCAAAAGGACGCCCCACTTTGGCGAGGGTTTTACTGACGGCGGAGGGAGACCAATGGTGACCATACTTCTATTCCCCAGTCACCCTTAGGGGATAATACTATATAAATCTATTTCCTGTATTGTTATATGTATATGATCAGTAACAATTAAAAAAAAATATAAAATGAATTTATATTCTCCTGATCATCGGGAGCGTTTTATTAAGTTTGTAATTGAACTATAAACTGCTGAACACTTAATACAACATAATATATGATGTTTATCTTACTGAAGACCAATATTAATGGAATTCTAAACATCATTATTTCATTTTCCTACGACCGCAATTTTTTTGCAGTTTTATGTTATGTCGTTGTCGTTAAGTTTTCGTAAGTAGTTTGTTTCTTGGATACTATAAGCAATACATTAACTTTGTATGTAATAATAGTAAGGTGTACATGTCCGTCTGGCAGTGGTTATCTGACCTTGACCTTATTTAAATTGATCATTAAAGGGGCATTGGCTGTCAAATTCATGTTCACCGATTTGACTCAAATTCTCATATTTGATTTATAACATACTAAAACATATATCTAAGTTATAAAAATTCTAAAAAAACAATTTACAAAGCATGGGCTCGATAATATGTATGATCGTTTCGTGTGTATTTTATTCTAGACGCCATCTTATTACTATCGAGATGACCTCCGAAGACTGTCGACGGTCATATAAGCGATATACACATAAATATAGATATAAATAGATAGCGAACTCGTGCAATTGGATTTCTCTAGGTCTGTTTCATTTCATATCATAAGTTAAAAATATGTTAATCATCTTTTTTTTACCTGTATGAGAAGAAGGAGTTTTTGTGGATCGAATCTGTCAATCAAATGATTTACATTTATTTCACTTTCAATGTTGACATTCTTTTCCTTTTAATAACTGAACACCCATAATTCATGCGTAATCCATCTCTAGCTAAGGGGTTAAATTAAAGGTCATATGAATACGGATTCAATGAGGTCGAATTATTCAGTTGCAAGTGAATAATTCATCATCGTTGTCCCCCGGTGGATCGCTATCCTTGTCGTGGTCGGGGGCTTGCGTGTCTCAGTGACCATAAGAGCTATGCCAGCCGGAGCACTCCTGATATGGTCACCCATACTAGACAGGTCGAAGGGTAGAGGCCAGACTAAAGTGATCCGAACATCGTACGAATTGCCCGATGTTTTAAAATAAAAAAAAAAATAGGCATTCCAACCCGTAGGCCGTGGTTTGCTACCCGTGTCGGTGGTTGACAAGATCCTTGTTGATGAGGGCGGTAGCCAGACTTCTTACGGTCAGAAACTACCGGGACGGACGAGACTATAGTTCAACAAGCTGCTTTGGCTCCGATATCATCCGATGGACCCGGACCGATCAATCGGCTGGTCATGTCGAGCCCTTCAGTTAATCTTCAACAATAAGCTTCCTTATAACAATATTCATTATATACACATATATTTAATTTAAGCTATTTATATTTAGGATGACTGAAGAAGGCGATGGCTCATGGATCAATCAAGTGGTACGCTTTCTATTTCGCTTGATGGATACGCTCTGCTTGAGTATACTATTCTTGAAACATCTGGTGCTTTCCGCAGTGGATCTTGGGTGCTAGTTTTGGGGACGAGCTACATTATACTTGGAGCTCGTTTTCAGAATTAGCACTTGACCCCGGCTAGCCACGGAAACACAGAATAGCCCTTGTAGGCACTCCGAGGTGGGTGAATGACAAAAATGGTTAACCGTTCTCCTTTCATATGGCACACCAAAACCAACCCTCTAAATTAGCTCTATTAAAAAAAAAAAGAATATGTGATGACTCTGAGCCCTGTCAGGAAGATGATAGTTGTCCCCGATTTAATGTGATTACAGGTACTGTTGACAATTCTATATCTAAAATTTCTTCTTTTGTAATTCAGAAATGTATTCAAGGCATTGCTGGAACGGTCAAAAATGTTTCTAAAATGAGATCGGGGATTGATTGATTGTTGGTTGCTTAACGTCCAGTGGCAAATATTTCATGCATATTCAGGACGAGAACAAATTAACGATAAATACAATAGGTAGGTTCTGTAATAGAGGCGTCTAGGATTAAGGTCGGGAAAATTTAGACTGCCACGGGAAATGAGGGTATATTGGATAGGTACAGAAATTTAGCCTTGCAACAGGTCACCTACGGACCCCTCAAAGAGTTGTTGCAAGGGTTCGTAACGTGCAAAGAGCGTGGCACTCTCTTTACACGAGACATCGGATTTTACGTCCCCATTCTAACAAATGGAAGTTTTTAACGACCTTGACTGGCTATACAGCCCTTGCACGGTCGGGCCCCATTCTAACCGGACGTGGCTGCAAATTTATACATCCCGGACAACCAAACGGACGCCCCACTTTGGCAAGGGTTTTACTGCCGGTCGGAGGAAGACCAATGGTGACCATACTTGTATTCCCCAGTCACGGGGGTGTGAGATCAGGGAACTTGTTGGTTGAATGTACAAACAAAAGTCAGTCAGCAAATTTGCTGAAATTGACAACTATGACTGGTTGTACTGTTTCGGCCTCAGCACACACTAGTTTAGACAGTAGCAAAGGAATCATTCGAGACAAAAGTCAATATCTTTCTGATCTAACTGTTGAAGAAATTTGCAAAGAACTTTTAACCCTAGGTGTAACTGATGTGGTTCGATTCCAAATTAAAAAGAATGACCAAATGATTAAATTAAATACTTATCTTTTGACTTTCAAAACTCCCAACTCATCCTTCCTCTTTGAAATTTGGATGCTTTGGCATCAATGTAGACATGTACATCACAAACCCAATTAGGTGTTTCAATTGCCAAAAGTTTGGTCATGGGACCAAACAATGTCATGGTAAGCAGAAATGCTTCAAGTGTTCTGACGAAGGACACGAGGGAACAACATGTCACCCTGATTCTTTCAAAAGCTCAAATTGTGATGGATCCCATTTGTCATCATCTCGTGACTGCCCAGTTTACTTAAAAGAAAAAAAATATGGTTAAAATCAAAACAGAAAGAAACAACATCAGTTACACAGAAGCTAAACAGATAGCTGCTGTTTCGAGAGATTTCAAAGCTACGAACAAGTCATCGTATGCCAGCAAAGTTAGCCGTTCATTCAGTCACGAGTCGACACAGACTCGAATGAACTAGCCCATTGATGCTGAAACGTTTACGATGTTGCCAGTTCAAACTGAACTATCCGACAGAATTATTACAGCAAGAAAACCAAGTTTTACCAAAACCAGTACTCAGTCAACTCAATCTACCTCACAGAGCTCAATGTCATCTCCCAAAAAAAATGAAAAAAAAGAAATCAAGTAAAAGAGATGGGGATAAATCAGACAGTTGGGGCAATGGATCTATCTGGGATCTTCCCGATGACATAGATAATTCATCTGTCGTAAATAGTCTTCCTACATCTGCATCTAATAAAAAGTCTACTTGTTTATCTTCTGCATCTCGTAAAAAGTCTACTAAAGCCCCGTCTCCTCTTCGTATTCCAGAACAGCAGAACGTCCCCAAAACGCCAGCAAATCCGTCCCCTCAGAATTCTTCTGATAGGAGGTCGCGGGGTAGGGGTCGAGGCGGAGCAACACCAGCTGCGTCTAGACAAGGAGATGGACGACTCGCCTCTCAAATTTGGCAGACGAGCAGACCTGCAACAGTTCCACCATATTGTCATCCGTCCAACACAACCAATATTTCATCCTCCGTTGGGCCAATATTGTCCAGTGAGGAGATGTAATACCATGTACAAATACAACTCTTCGAGAACTTCATACCCACTGGCAGTATGAATTCCAACCCAACAGAGAGCTGTTTAAATGTAAAAAGTGTAGGAAGATATTTGGATTGAAGATTTCTAAATGCGACATAAAGCATATCGCCAAAAAGTAGCTGAAGAGAATCTAGAAGTTAATGTTCAACTTGTGATCATATCAAATATAGATTATATCGAGGCAAAAGGAGCGATTCTGCCAAGGATAGGCACTTCGGAAGAAAATGAGGCAATTATGGAAGACGAAAAAATCATTGCTCAACAGAAACGCGATGCAAAAGCTAGGGCCTCATCCGTGAACATCCTTAGCGAGCGGTTGGAGGCAGCTGAAATAATGGAGAGAGACTTTTCGTTATTTACGTTTGAAATGCCATTATGAACTTTTTAATATTCTTTCTGAATGAACATTACTTTATTTTGTTTATATATAGATTTACAACTATTGAATGTTCTGATTTAACCCCTTAAATTTCAAATTTGAGTAAGTTTTATCTAATAGGTGCCTTTAATTAAGTTTAAAGTTTGATCAATTTTTGTTGAAGTATACAGTATACATGTAATATTATTTCTATGATCGTATGCGATTGTATTTTGTATGTATTAACCTCTTCTTTCATATGTGAATGTGATGGAGTGTTTTTAAATAAAAGATTGATTGATTGATTGTTGGTTGCTTAACGTCCAGTGGCAAATATTTCATGCATGTTCAGGACGAGAACAAGTTAACAATAAATGCAGTAGGTAGGTTCTGTAATAGAGGCCGTCCGGGATGAAGGTCGGGGAAATTTGGACTGCCACGGGAAAATGAGGGTATATTGGAAAAGGACAGAAATTTAGCCTTGCAACAGGCCACCTACGGACCCCTGAAAAGGTTGTTGCAAGGGTTCTTAACGTGCAAAGAACGTGGCACTCTCTTTACACAAGGCATCGGATTTAACGTCCCCATTCTGACCAGACGTGACTGCGAACTTGTACATCCCGCACAGCCAAACGGACGCCCCACTTTAGCGAGGGTCGGAGGAAGACCAATGGTGACCATATTTCTATTCCCCAGTCACCCTTGGGGATTTTTAATTAAAGCACTTTGTTATTGTTATTTATTTTTTTTTCAGAATGGTGTCTTGAAAGTTCAGGTTGTCACTTTGATTTCAACTGTGTCACTTACATTGACCTCAGCAACAAACTTCGACATATCTATGCCGAAACAAAACCCCCAAACCCAGAAAAAAGAGCGCAAAATATGCCCCTAGAACATGCAGGCGTATATCACAAATAAACTCATCATATATACCAGAAATGAAATTTTGTATTTGCGTCAGACGCTCGTTTCGTCTACAAAAGACTTATCAGTGACGCTCGAATAAAAAAAAGTTGATAAGGCCAAATAAAGTACGAGGTTGAAGAGCAAAAATACCTTGAAAAATGTGAGAGCTCCTCTCAACAGGCACTTAAATGACATTAACAGAGATTTTGATATTGTAAAAGACATAAATTGAGACAAAGCAATGTGATACTAGATAGTACACTCTAAATGATGGTTACAACTGGAATTTCTCGCCCAACCAAACACAAGGACATATAGAGCTTCAAGACCTCCAGTTGATTGGCACATACATTTTCAAGGACATTAAAGATCCTGTTCTGTTAAGATTAAAAGTGTGGTATTGTCTTGCCATTCATTTTGTGTCGAGGGGTTTAGAGTTTCATCACCAATTGAACTTACTCTTTTGATTTCAAAATTGATACAGATGGTGATTAGTTTGTTATGATAAATCATGAAACAACCCAGAAAAACATTCAGGGTGGAGTTTCAAGTGAATAAGCCTCTTCGGACAAGTTCATGTACTCTAATGTGGCTGAAAAGAGATTTTGTCCACTTTCTGCATTGATAGAACTTATAGCAAGGACTTGACAAGCACTCTGAATAGTGCAGGAATTATAAACGCTTCGATGTTCTCCAGCTGTACCTTCCATATCAATCTCCCAAGCATAACTACACATCAATAGTCTAGACATGCACACTTGATTATCAGTAGACAAATTACTACGCACTGGAGATAGGAAACAAACATTTTTGTTTAATATGTTTGTTTTCAACTTAATCAATGACTGAAATTTTTCCAGTGATTTCATTGTTGAATTTGTCCTGGATTAAGTGCCCAAGTTGAATGATAATTGACATCGTGACCCATTTTCCACACTTAATTTAAAGACAATATACCATACATTCACGTGTTTGGAAAACGTAATTATAAGTATTGAATGTCTAAGCGTGTAAAAGGGTTGACCGAAGCGCATTTTGTAAGAAGTGCGGAAGCGCTTCATACAAAAAAATGTGCGCACGATCAACCCTTTTACACGCCAATGAAACTACAAAAACATGCATTCAATATGTTCCTTCTGATTTTATGGTACGTTTAATACAATTATTCTTAATAAAGTGACCGATTAAAGGCTATGATTATGCAATTATCAATCAAAAAGAGACGGTAAAAAATTGATAAATTATCAATCAAAAGTGACCAATTTAAAGTAATTATAAATACAATTACCAATTAAAAAATTGAACGATTTTATGTAAAATTACATTTTGTTCTTCTCTGAAACCCTTGACATTGTCTAGGCAAAATTCGTTAAATCCTTTTATCATTTCAACTTCAGTTTTTAGTACATGATCCACTCAGATTGATAACATTGAAGACAACCAAAGACCATCTTACAATACTGAAATTGACTAGTAAATTTCAAACCGACATTATTTTACACTTCCGGGAGAGTTAATGTTAAGCTAAGTCCGACTTGTGGTTAATAAGGTAGGCAGATTGTCACTCAAGTAACCACATTCAACAAAGAGTTTCTCGTGAGTTTGGTATCAAGTGTTGTTACTTTGTGTAAATAGTACTAGTAGTCTATTTCCTAGGGAGTTAGGGCAAATGGATACCAGGTGAGCTATAACATGCTCCTAGGAGCCTCTTGTTCCTATCCATGGTAATTTTAGTAAATGAACATTTTTCAGGTGAAAACAATACTTGTTGATATTTTCCATAGAGTGGTAAGTTACAGCTTTTATATTTAAAGAATAAATAGACTAAAATGCCCAATTTGTAAATGCATCTACAGGATGGATGCATTATGATTAAGCGGACAGAAAAAACAAGCAAGTGAGAAGTAGTACCTCGCAACAATAAACAAAATCTAATTTGACAATACAACCAGGTTTCAGTTTGGTCGAAACACTGAAAATTATGGAAAATCTTTACTTCCCAAATGGTAGAAACGTTAGAGGAAGATTATCATCAATGGTAACAAAACTTGTTAATAGTGAAGAGATACCAAACTTTACAAATATTTATGAGTATGGAGTAAGGTGTTTTACACAAAAGTCCAGGATTTATCTATTAACCAGGAAAAAGGTTGGTCTTTAATAAACATGAACGATTATATACCATGAACTGCGTCACCGTCACATGTTTTTCAGAGCAAAGTTTCTGGTAAGTCAGTGTACAGTTTTGTGACAAAGAAACTGAAAAGAGGAGGTGCACATCTTCAACGTGTCCAGAATCATGTAGCAAAATTTCGGAAATATTAAGCGTATGGTCTTTGACTTTCAGATTATACAAAAAAAGGTACCTTAAAATGAACGACATTGGAGCAGCTACTAGACATGCTTTCACAATTGGTTTCGCAGGAAAAAAAAACAAATATTTGAGTCGGAAATTTCTCCACAAAAATGGAGACATTAAAATAGTTATAAAAAGTCTTGTAAATATGATTTTTAAAATGGATATGATTTTCTACCGCCATTGTTGTAATCTTCTTGTCCATCTGTCTGTTACACTTGTTCATAGCAGATTTCTCAGCATCTACTTTAGGGAATGATTTTGAATGATTAGATATTCGGTCTATATGGTTTTGGCATAATGAGTTTTACCATGTCTCCACTTTCCATGTTTCATGCTCATCTACTTCCTGTAAACCTTTGCATAAGGAAAACTTTTGTAACATAATTTTTTAGCTTCTACTGGAGGGCATTATTACGAATGATTTAACATTTAGTATATGGGTTTTGGCATAATGAATTATGCCATGTCTTTTCTTCCCAGGTTTCCAGTTTATGTACTTGTTTACTGTGCAACTAAGTGGAGTGGGCGTATTCTTAGCATGACGTAGTATGCAATCTCCGACAAACATTGCAATAGTGAGACATAGTATTTTCTAGATTTAAATTTTGTGCCAACAACATGTTCTTAAAAACTCTAAAGAACTTCTGGATAATTTTAAATCTCGGTCTTTTTCTGAAATTAGTTCTATCAAAACTTTTGATTTTTCTACCTTGTATACCACCATTCCCATGTGAAATTGAAAACCGTCTAAAAGAAATAATCCACAATGCTTTTCATCATAAAATGGTAGCATACGCTATAAATTTATTACTTTGGGATACCATAAGGCATATTTTGTTAATAGCGAACAAAAGGGTAAAACATGCTACACACAGGAACAAGTGATCAGTATGCTGGAGTTCGTTATTGACAACATATTTGTTGAATTTGGAGGTAGACGTTTTCAACAAATTGTCGGCATTCCTATGGGAACGAACTGTGCGCCTCTCCTTGCCGACCTCTTCTTATTTTCATATGAATCGGAGTTCCTTCAGACACTTGTCAAAAACAATAAGATCAAAGAAGCCAGGTTATTTAATTTCACTTTCAGATATATTGATGATGTTCTTTCCATTAACAATCCGAACTTTTCTCATTGGGTTCCATTAATATATCCACCAGAACTAGAAATCAAAGAAACGACAGACACGGCTTCCTCCGCCTCATTTTTAGACTTGTACCTCGAATTTGACATACATAGTCATCTCAGTACCAGAATCTATGACAAACGAGACGATTATACAGGCAAAACATCATCAATTACTGTTACATTTGCAAATGTTAAAGTATCATCAAGTGTATAGCTTTGTTATCACAATGTTCAGATATTTGTCTAATGTCAGCTACCAACTGGCTCACCGATTCGTTTGGCTGTGTCGATCTGCTCGAACAATGTCATCATAAGTTTTTTCGCCTGAATTTTGCGGAACACTTAAATTCCTCATAAGTGTATACGTCTTTTCGCCACAGGCAGTTTTAAAGTTTGTCAGTAAATATTAAACATTTAAAATAAAGAACATTATTGCATATGAAAGGTACACTACAAGTGAATTGAAAAGATTGTTTGACAATAAATGGACATTAATTAACAGACATTTAAATTTTAAAAACATATCACGAAAGTAAAGTTTAGGAAATAAGCAACTCTGATTTATGTTGTGGTGATCAAGAAGAAAGATTGCAAATTTGCACACTCAAAAGAATAATACTCTGATTCACACTGGCATTTAGATTTACAGAAACGAGACTATCACTGTCACATTTATTCAAAAAGCCAAAAATTGGTGGATGTATCTCGAATATCGGTTTCCCTATTGATTAAAATCAATGGCAAAATTTGCAATCTGTGAAAATCAAAACACATTTTACCATAACAATCCATCCTAAATGTGCCCACTTAGATATCAATACAAGACTCAAAATTGAAAATATGACAACACACAAGATTGTGTAGCAATTGGAGAATGTGGATTAGATTTTACTACAAAATGTGCCGCACCAGTTTAAATAAAAACATTCAGATAACATTTAAAAATTTCTTACAGATGAGACAAACCAATTGCTCTTTTCCTTAACAGTTGCATAAACTCATTTCGCTTTGCAAAAGAATATCTCCATCACACCAGATGGGTCAATATCCCTAATGCGCCTCAAATTGAGGAACTCAAAAGTTGTGTGTTAACAAAAAATCTCTGTGTAGTGATATTGGACATGTCTCTATTTTTAACAAGTGACTGAGCTTAACCATTTGTGTTGATTTGGAAAGTAGAGGAACATAGAATAAATGTGTAAAAACTATGGAGCTATTAAATGTGTTCAAAGTATTAAATTTTCAAAGAAATTATTGTTAAAAAAGGAATTTTTACCACGATGAGCCGCATCACGAAAGGATTTTCGAGGTATGCTTATTAACGGAAAAATGAATCTCATTTCGAACCCCGAAAACAACTAGATTATATTTTTCTGTACATTTTCTGCACTTCGACAGCAGTGTCTTTACATTTTTATTCATTTTTATCTACCTTTTTTAGAAGTTTTGTTTTCAAATTTCTTATTTCTTTTATCCTCAGGTCTGTTTTTCTCTTCTGAGACTTGTGGTGTAATTTCATCTAAATTATTGATTGGGTTCTCCCTTTTCCTACCTGTTTTAAGGTCTACTTGTGTCCAAGTACCTGTGTACTGGTAGTTTTCAGTCTTTTCCACTTGTCTATTTGAACAGGAGGCACAAACGTAAAACAGTTGTCTTGTTAATATTTGCATAGGTGAATTAACAGACCATACAGCATGAACTTTTCTTGTACTGTTTTTGCTGATGTTTCTTTTTCACAGTCAATGTCAGTTATAAGAATGAATGTCCTTAAATTATGTGTGCCACTTTCCTCCAATCTTTTGTAAAATTTGCAGTGCAGAACTTATACACAACTTATATGCAGTTTCAAGATCTTAACTTAAGAATGAAGAGAAGGATTTTTTTCTAATTTTATACATTGATTTCACTTAGAACTTATTTAAACTAACGATAAGAGGATTTTCCTGTATGTAGCATTAGATTTTCACCTGGACGGAACCTTAATGAACATCTTTGAGGGTCCGTAGGTGGCCTGTTGCAAGGCAAAATTTCTGTCCCTATCCATTTCCCTAATTTTCCAGTGGCAGTCTAAATTTTCCGACAATCATCCCGTATGGTCTCCATTTCAAGACCTACCTATTATATTTAATGTTTACTTGTTCTCGTCCTGAGCATACATGAAATATTTGACACTGGACGTTAAGCAACCAACAATCAATCAATTGATTGAAATTTTCATCAAGACAAAGTTATTGAATATTTTTGTAGGGTTTCACTTGACTGATTTTTCAACAGTTATAGACATGGCTTTTCTTACCCTTAATCCTGTCCACATATACAAATGGAACAGACGGACAGGGTTCAAATAATATGCCCTCAAACTTTCAGTTGCGGGGGCTTACAAAGAAGTTATTTCAAGAAGTTTTTTCTACATATTTAATCAAATATAATTGCAGTGTGTGTGACTGTCTGTCCTGATACTTCTGTTGTTTCCCAATAAATCTTTGCTTACTACCAACGACAAAATTATTAACTGCGACTTTGACACCTTCAATGTAACCCGCATCAGGCACTTTCAGAACGGAATATTGGATTCCGCCCAATAAGTGCTGAGGTTCATATTTTAATAAATGTTCAATCTATAACGATATTGGGCGTATCCGCTACTATGGAGACAGCCGTATAAGGGTTACATTGAAGGTCAAACAGATAATAATAAAATAAATTTGTCATTGGTAGTACGCTAAGATTAATTAGTAAGTAAGCCGACATGAAATTTGGGGATGGAGAGACATACATATTTCGTTAATAATTGTTTTAGCTACTCTCAAAACTATTCGGTTCCTACCTCAGAATTGAACAGCTAGATATTTGGGAAAACTTTTCAAATCGATGAAACAAATATTGAGTTCTAATCGCTAAGCATTCTTCTCCCACATCTACATAGTTTGTATTTCATTAGTTGAAAATGACCCAGAGATTTGAGCCATTGTAAAAATGCATCAGAGATTTCTCGTATTCCGTATATATATTAAATTAATTGTGAACGTCAAAACTAAGTTTGTTTAAGATGCAGACTTTCACAGAACATACGCTGGAAACCCGACACGTAAAATAATTTAGTCGTTTCTTTTACACTAGAATGGGTCGATAAATCCGATACCATACTCTCTCATGGTAAGGACCCTTGCAACAACTTGTGAGGTATTCGAAGATGGCCTGTTGCAAGGATAATATTATTATCCTATCCAGTGTACCCCTATTTTCCAGTGGAAATCTAAATTTCCCCGACATTGATCCCGCACAGCCTCCATCCATGAACCTTCCCATCTTAATTATTGCTCCCAAACGGTCCTCCGACCGGCAGTAAAACCCTCACTTTTTTGTTAAGATTTTGTTCATGTCCGTTGGCCACACCATCACAGCATAATGTTTTTGTGATTCATTTTGATCTTTGATCTTTCTCCCGGCTTTCGTCTGCTTTCAAGAAATTTTAAAAGAGCACAAAACACGCGATTTCTCGCTGCGCTCGGAATACTCGGCGTTTACCCTTACGGTGATCTAATAAATGATTATTTATAAACTTTTTTAATTCAATTTATTTTTGTTATATTTATCGAGGGTTTTGTTTATCACCTCCTCAAGTCCTTTCTGGTACATACTTAGGGAATTTGGAAATTTCCTGCTTTAATTTGGTTTTTTGTTATTTCTGGGTAGGCAACCATTTCACATCCTGAGAATAATTTCAATATCAGTGTGATGAATCAGACATGCTGAAGTAAGGTCGTTTTCTTTTACCCAAAGCATATTTTCTTTTCCCATATTCAGTAGTATCTCTTGCATTTGAATCGCTTAAATCTTTGAATGTTCATCTCCTTTTTGTTGTAAATGCAGGCAAGTGATCTTGGTCTTCAGAGGAGAAACCTGATATACATCTGTATTTGTCTGGGGATGAATGTAGTGAACAGTATGTGGTTGCAATGACATTTAAGCTTATTTTTTGTCTAAGAATTAGATATGACAAAAGCGTCTTCAGAGCTTGGTTGTTCTAGGGTGGATTTTTCAGTCTTTCGCTCAGTTTCTGCAATTTCCGGCGAATTATACTCCCAACTAAATTTAGTAGATTCACATGTGATCTTTTCGACTGCAGAGTTTGTTTTATTTACGTAACCTTTGTGCTTTGAAAATTAATTTTAAAAACTTGATCCATGTTTTCAAGAAGTTTCCTCTTATTTTAACCCCCAAGGGTGACTGGGGAATAGAAGTATGGTCACCATTGGTCTTCCTCCGACCGGCAGTAAAACCCGTGCTAAAGTGGGGCGTCCGTTTGGCTGTGCGGGATGTACAAATTTGCAGCCACGTCCGGTCAGAATGGGGACGTTAAATCCGATGCCTCGTGTAAAGAGAGTGCCACGCTCTTTGCACGTTAAGAACCCTTGCAACAACTCTTTGAGGGGTCCGTAGGTGACCTGTTGCAAGGCTAAATTTCTGTCCGTATCCAATATACCCTCATTTCCCGTGGCAGTCTAAATTTCTCCGACCTTAATCCCTTAATCTATTACAGAACCTACCTATTGTATTTATTGTGAACTTGTTCTCGTCCTGAATATGCATGAAATATTTGCCACTGGACGTTAAGCAACCAACAATCAATCAATCAATCCTCTTATTTTACCGGAGCATTGTTTGTTCGGCGATGTGAGCTTTTAAAACGGATTTAATGAACATCATTAACCAAATTTACAGTTTTTCATTATGCAATGTATAATGGAAGATGCCTAAGAATGTTCCTTTGTTGCTCCAAGGTTGCTCGAGATGCAGAGTAGTCATCCCAATGCACTACAATTGCTACCTTCCCTCTCTCTCCTTTCTTAGATGCCAACAACTTTTATCAAATTGGCATTGAGTTTTTTTCACTGCTAGAAGAAATAAGTACAGTGGAAAAACTCAATGCCAATTTGAATACAGATACTGAGACATAAAGTCAATACTTCATAATGGACTAAATAGGTTCCCATATTTCAAATGCAGTCCTCTCTGCCATCTTATGGAATTAAGAGATGCACATGAACGGTTAGGAAAAAGCTTCTCATAACCTACAAATCATAAAATACACAAATGTATATCATGTCACTTATCTTTGTCTCCTTTCAATTTACAGAAATGTATAACATGTCGCTCATCTTTGTCTCCTTTCAATTTTTATCTATGCGATTAATTCCTTGTAACTCTACTAATTACGCTCTTCGGATCTTCGAAGAAGAAATAACACATAGCATTCGTTTCCAGTAAACAAAATGCATCTCAATTAAAATAGGTCAACATACTGACCTATGGGTATGACGAAGCTATACCTTGCTATGAATACTGCGGCTGTTTCCTATGACAATTATATTATTTTCCGAGCAGCGAGCTGTCAAACTCGCTTCAATCTGTGAAGACGTCCTGGATTTTTTGATTTTGTAAAACTGTGAACGATTTTCCTGTAAAAATATGTTTTTTAAACATTAAATGACTAAAGTTAACCAAATTGATTAAATACAACTTATTTTTCCGTTGTCCTCTTTTCTGACCATGTTTTAAAAAAATACGCGTGTACTGAAGTGTAAGTCATTCATTTGTCACCTTTATTATTCCAAAGCCTGAAGGTAGACATGATAGTAAAGAACGGGAAGATTATTAATGCCGTAAGTAATGTGTATGGACAAATTGTGACCTTAACCATAAAAAAACTTTGCTACTTTGTAACTACGATTAACTAATGAATTATTTATATCGCCTTTTTATGTTTTTATGTTTTATTATTTCTATCGTATTTCTCTGAATTTTTCATTGGAGGAGAGTAGAATAATGCTATCAAGTACAGTTAAACAAATCTGTGTGGTCTGTTCTTTGTCTACATTCCGATGAATAATATCAAGACTGGGGATCTTTTGTATATTCAAAGAATGGACAATGGGTGTACCAATAATTGGCCAGATTATATTTATAGAGAGCTGCATTAACAAAGGAAATTTAAGAAAATCGAAAAATGTAGGACAATTTTTCAATTCAAAGCTGATGAAATTATATAGTTTGTTTGACACCCTCTTAAATTTGACAAACAAACAAAATGTACTGGACTTCAAGATATCAACAAGCAAGACCTTTAAATGAATAAAAATCAATTCGGTAATCTTTCTCTGAGGAAACATGAGAGCGAACACAGGATGAAAGAAAAGGCAAAGAGCGATTTTTGCTACTACAATACCTACCTGAGGAAATATGAAATGTTGTATGAAACTGCAACAGGAATAGAGAGAGTTAAAATCAGCCACCGAACTCTATAATAATCATAATGTTGGACAATTTTACTATACTCAGTATGAAACTTTTAAATTTGAGAAATGGTTTCTTAATTTGAAGCCACGGGTTATATTTTTCCGTGAAAACAATCAGATATGTCAATGAGAATACATTATGTTGAAAGATGAAAATGTTTATCTGATATACAAAAAATTTACAAGTATAGAGAAGTTCTTTGACACACCATAAGATTGTCACTTGCTTGGTATCTACATGGTTTGTGACATTAGTGAGGATATTTTTGTGAGCAAGCTAAAAGATATTCAATGTAAGTATATAGTTATACCATTCCGGGATGACATTTATATTGATAAGACTTTCACAGATGATGTTTGGTAATTGGTATAGGAAGGATTATTTACAACAATTTATGACAAATATTTCTCTAGAATTCAAATGAAAATATAATGAATATAGAAAATTAAGTTTGATACTTTGTATTCTTATAGGAATGGTAGCAACTCCTTTAAATGTAAACAGCACTGAAGCAGATAAATTCGTCTTAGAGGGAATAGGCCAAGCAGAGTAGCATGTATTCGGGTTCAGTCATTCCACATGGGATTGGAGGAGTAAAAAGGTGGAAAAGGCCATTCTTCCAGATGGCACGATCTACGAGTTAAGTACATTCTGGATGCCAAATCCAACTTCTTTTTTAATTTCTTTAAAACAAAGACAATGTCCAAACTAAAACAAAGGGCAACATATTATCTGTCCATTTTCTATTCTATTTTGCTTTGTTCAACTTTTTTTGTCTCATGTATATTCTCTGTACAAATTAATCTATACCTTATACTTTTCAGTAAGACCATTTTCAATAACAAATTATTTTTTACCCTGCCTATGTCCTCTTTCTCAAACATGTTATATTGTTAAACAACAAACACACATTCACAATGTAATTTTATTCAATAAAACTATTAGGAAAAAACGAAAGATGATAGAAAATACTAATATTATTCAAATGGTACAAAAAAAACATTATGACAGCCTAACTTTACTTCTATACTACTATTCTGTGAAAATAACTTTGTCAACAATTCCAAATATTACCAACAACACTTAACCAAATGTACTTTTATCAGAATAATGCTCAAACAAACTTCCTACATCTACCTGCAAATCATCCATCGCAATTTCCTTTTCAACTTTAACTTCATCACCTTCCTTCTGAACACACAAATCTTCTTCAACCTTTACAATACTATCCTCCACAGCAATATTGTCCTTCTTTCCACTGTCCGACTCTACAACAACAATTTCTTCTTTGCTACCACCTACACCTTCCATAGATGTAACAAGTAACTCATCATCATCATAAGCCAATTCATTTTCTACTTTAACTTTCTTTGTGCTTGCTTTTAACCCCTACAACTTCATACTGCACTGACTTGTGTTTCTTAGATAAACCACACCTACTAATATATGTCTTTAAAAACAATTCCTTCTGCTTCAAAGCCTTCTCCTTCCTCTGGAAAATATACATTTGACGCTGACACTCCATAGAATTTATTGAAACCTCAGTCCTCTCTTTCACAGTTTCAATCAACTTATCAGTTGCAGCATTTAGATCTGTAATTCCTATAATACACAAACAAAATATTCCTAATAATTGTTGTCTTCATAATACTAAAAATATAAGACTTGTATATTAACAAACCCCACTGAATTACATCCCATTTCCAATAAACAACTTCTAAAACTTCAAACCAACTTTGTCAGTAAAATCACTAAATCCTCATTCAATTAAACAGTATTTACTAATATTTGAAATTGTTTAAAACATTAATAACCCTTAAATAAAACACATACATTTAAATGTACAACCTCTAACAAAAACATTTCATTTTAAATCTGTTACTATAAAAAAAATACAAAATGAATTAAAATTCAATTAAGAAATAATAATATAAACAAAACACTTACCTTCAATCACCTTAGAAAACTAATGACAGCAAACACTTATCTGCATAACCTATTTATACATAAAAAAAATTAAAATAGACATTGATGCCAAAATTATTTTTAACCATGATATCCATCCAATCTCCTATTACTTGTGCAATTCATATATATTATCTTTAAAAATAAAAAACATATCAAATCAACATAACCCAAACATATTAATTAATTTTAACATTCTTTATTATTTATAAAGAATCACAAAAATATAATTTAAAATCAGTATAATTTAAAACAATTTCCATTACCTAGATAACAATTAAAGGAGAACTTCAGTAAAACCTCCCAATGACTTTAATCCAAACATATATATTGAATCAACTTACAAATCAGAAGTTTCCATATTATATGATACTAACATACATACTACTGCTAACAATTAAATATGATATAGAGCAAATATGGAAACATGAATATAAAAATATGTACATGATAAGACAGCCAGTACAAAGAGGGATAACTCTATAATTTTTATCTCAACTTTTGTCTATTTTTCTCTGTCAGATCTACAAAAAATAATTAGATATAGACTAAAATGTCATTATCCAGGTTAGGAGATTTTCTAAATTTGTTTTAATTCAAATATTTTTACAAATCAGAAGTTTCCATATTATATGATATTAACATACATACTGACTGCTAATAATTAAATATGATTCAGAACAAATATGGAAACATGAATATAAAAATATGTAAACGATAGAAGACAGCCAGTACAAAGAGAGATAACTCTATTATTTTTATCTCAACTTTTGTCCATTTTTCCCAGTCGGGTCTACATAAAAAAAATATAGACTAAAATGTAATTTCAATAAATTTATGTTTTTAAATTAAGAAATTTTAAAATACACTTTTGACAATTCTAATCATAGAAACAATATATATGGAAAATGTCTTGTCACAGTAGCTGCTCTTTGTGTCTAGTATGATGTCATGCACCAGCTTTACATGGAAGTTCATCTTTGGACATTGACAACATGATTTTATCACACTGCAGACAATGGTGGCGTGTTCTATCCGTCTAAAACATACATTTAAAATCTTACATGCACGCATGAAGAAAAAAAAAAACACTTATATTTACAGTTTAGCCATTTCCATTGTCAATTACATATTTAGTATGATCTTCACTGAAACTATGCAAGTTACTTGACTTTCTTTGAAGTGATTCTTGCAATTTTTGTTAATTAAGTTTCAGCCGCATTTAATTAGGGCCCTGTTATCAAATTGGTCCACATTGAGGTCTAAAGTGTCCAAAATTGAACTTTATTTGATTTCATCAAAAATTGAATTCTTGGGGTTCTTTGATATGCTAAATCTAACCATGTATTTAGATTTTGAATATTGGACCATAATAGGTAAATGTCCAAATAAAAATATTAAGTTCTTAGACCACATTCATTCTGTGTCAGAAACCTATGCTGTGTCAAATATTTAATCACAATCCAAATTCAGAGCTTTATCAAGCTTGTTGTGTCCATACTTATATATGTTTGATTACCTCCTTACATTGCTTGAAAATTATATATAAAATGATGATTGTCTTGAGATGATTATCTGTAAATTTATTTTTAGAAGTTACTATTAATTAATATCAATTTTAACCATGACTGTATGTCATTTTATATTTTAATAATTTATGATGTATTTAAATGAGGAGTTACTGTTGCAGACTCCATTAGAAATTTGAATTGAGACTATTTTTAGAATAAGGAAAGGGAAAGTGAAAAAGGGGGGTACAATTTTTCTCATTTCAGATATTAAAAAGAAAATTTCTTCAATTTTTTTTTTGAGGGGATTAATATTCTACAGCAAAGTGTATTGCTCAAAATCAAAAAATTTTTTTTCAGTTATTAGACCACTCATTCTGTGTCAGAAACCTATGCTGTGTCAACTATTTAATCACAATCCAAATTCAGAGCTGTATCAAGCTTGAATGATGTGTCCATACTTGCCCCAACTGTTCAGGGTTCGACCACTGCGGTCGTATAAAGCTGCGCCCTGCGTAGCATCTGGTTAGTCATGCTTGAAGATATTGACATGATATTTACTTTTTGTTTACACCATGGCAAGTTATATAACAAAAATTGAAAACAACACGTTTAATAATTTCATGCGTCCGAAGCGCTTTTCTGGATTTACATTCATCAGGAACGCTCAATGCCAAACATTTGAAATCCGAGGTATGTATAAGTACCGAAACAGTTGAATAACAAGTTAGCATTTTGTTCCAGTATAATGAATTTTTACCCGGTAGGGGACTATGTATTGCCATGCAATACTCTCAGAATGCTTGTTTCTTCATTATTTTTAAGGCTTTGTCATTCATCCTGAAAATACGAATTACATACACAAATTGACATGGTTTCTGCGAAGAACACACAATTAAGTACATTGCAGTTGTGTAAATGCTAAAACATACTCTTAAATATTAAAAAAAACAAAACAATTAAATTTCAGTGTTTTATTGTGTATTATGATGTTGTGGCTCTTTTACAATCCACTGGCAATGTTCAGCCAATTCATGTGCATGCATTTGGTTCTGTCCACCAACTGTCCTCCTTTGCAAAAGCTGCTTTAAAAAGTAAAATAACATAAATACCGACAACACTGATATATTATGTAAAATGTCAAAGCTGGCCGTTGAAAAAACAATTTTACATGTATTGTCCAATTTTATTTTGTAATCTTTAAATTTATTAGACTGACATGATGATTGTTGAGTTATGAACCTATTCTGGCCATTCTCATCAGACGACATACTGGTTTCATGACCTCTAAAATATTTGCCTTCTGTGTTGCACTAGCAGTATATTGATGTATAGCCTATACAGACCAACCTATGTCTAATGTCTTCTGCGGATTTCGAGTATAGGTAAAAGTATAGGGGCGCATATGAAGTGCCAACTGAAATAGAAACGACACGAAATAGGAATCTAACGAAACGAAATAAAATTAATCAAAAGTTTTATATTAACGATTTATATATATATATATATATATCACTTTTAAAATGGATGCTTAACAAAACGCATCTGGATGACAGTTATGAACTATTTTTTAAGTCTAGTGACAAATTTTACATGGATATCGGGACGAAAGCACGTTATGGTATTTTGATATGAACCTTGACACACATGCTGAATGGAATTTCATACGTGTCTCTGCACCAGGACACATGATGGAAGACATGAAACCTACAAAGACACATTATTCCGATTCCGAGCAGAATAGTGGATGCTTCTTTCCATCAATGCCGCTAAATTTATTTTTTTGTAAATTTTTTATCTTCCAAGTTTTGGTTTTTAACAATAGGTGTGAAATTATTTGATAAATAAGCTAAATTTGCACGTTAAAGCTGTACTTTCCCTAGCGGACTAAGGAATGATTGTAATATTTTTTTTCGATGGGATAGATTCGTTCCAAATAGTCACCAAATTTTGTATTATTTAGTGAGAGAACATCATCTATAAAGCGGAACGTAAAGTTAAAAGGATATTGCTAGCTTCTTATCTTGCTTCATAAGAAGTTCCTGTATGAAGTCAGCCTCTTGATAATAAAGAAACAAGTCGGCAAGAAGAGGGGCACAATTGGTTCTTATTGGAATTCCGACAGTCTGTTGAAAAACACGTCCTCCAAACGTAACAAACATGTTGTCAATCAAGAAATCAAGTATCTTGATAATGTCAGTTTCAGAGAATTTTTTGTTTGAATCAGAGTGATTCTTTACAAAGTAGGATTTATCCCTCCCCAAGACAAGATACTTGTATCTATGTTCGCCATTCTTTTTAATGAAACAAAGTAATACCAACTCTTTCAATTTGTCTTTTAGTTTGGAATGGGGAATACTTGTGTAAAGTGTAGAAAAGTCAAATGTTTTAATACTATTGCAAGATGAGAGAGTCTTAGATTGTATGTACTCTAAAAGATCTTTGGAATTTTTTAGTATCCACATCTGATTCACGCCACCTAGAATAGGCAGTCTCACAATAACTCTGGAGCCCGGCTTTGACTGCTGATAAAATAGATGTTAATAATTTAGAAAGAGGTTTCGTGGAGCACTTGGAAGATCCAGCAATATACCGTTGTTTGGAAGGACACTTATGCAGTTTAGGTATCCAATACAGTGATGGAAGATCCAGTTCTTCATCTTTGGTTGAAATTCCAAAGGAACATAGAACAGACCTATGATTATCCAGGATTTCCTCTTTGGTAAGTGTCGTGAGGGTATATGTTGAGTTTCCAAGTGAATTGTCAATACCTAATTCATTTATCAAGCAGTTTATGTAATGATATTTACACACAAAAACGATGTTGTTTGGGGCTTTATCTGCGGGGACAACAACATATTTGTCATGGAGGTAGGACAAGTGTTTTCCAACATTTGGATCTTTAAAAATTGACGTAGCGTGGGTATTGATAGGCCCATTTAGTTTCTTAATTCAGATTTGTATCAACGACCTCATAGCCTTAATCCATTCGGAAATAGTATCTACGTCTTCTTTCTCGCGTTAAGCCCATTGCCTGGCATAATCCTCGACTGAATCCATCAGTATTTTGAAGTTGTATTTCCAATTGATGGATTTAGGCTCACGATATTTCGGACATTTGGATAACAAATTTCGCAGGGATGTTGAGGTCTCCGGTAATAACGTGGCCAGCCGGATTATATGTGAATTGGGAACTAGCACAGGTGCAATCAGGAGGTTTAGACTTGAAGACGTCAATGTTGAGATCCTGCAAAACGTGTTTGTAATTGAAAATTTTAGTTGCAATTGGTTTGGTATAGGTATAAGAAATTATTGATACAGACTGATCTTTAAAATAAGGAGGTATTTTCGACTTAACTAATTTATGATGAAGGATATTGCCTAAGTTGACGCCATCGAGACCTTTGTTGGCAAAGAAAAGTTTAAGAAAAGATCTTTTCTCTTTTTCATCTTTTCCAATGCGAACTGGTTTGAAAAGTCTGTGACTTGCAATATCCGAAATGATAGCTGTAAGTTTGTATTGGTTTGAATAAGGGTTTGTAACAGTGGTTTCCAAACATAAATTGAACAGAGAATGAAGTTTTGAAAGGAGTAATGAATACAGTTTCGTGCGAATGTGATGAATACCTATCGGCTTTTGTATAATTGGCAGCAAGTCATTAATAGAGACATCATGCAAAGTAGGTGATGTATAATGACGATGACCATGACTGCGTCTACGTCGAGGAGTAGAGTTGAAAATATTCATCACATTCACCGAGCTACAGGAAGGACTAGATAGAATACCTATACCATCAATTTTGTCATTGCAACCATATGGTGTCGCAGTTCCCAATTGTCGAATCCAGTAGTCCTCTTTTTGTCTACGGAGAGGCGTTGCAATTTGAGGATTGTTAGTCTTGTGGTATATTTTTTCGATAATACGGACTGTCATAGAAACGATGGAATGATCAGGCTGATTAAAATGCTGGTACAGAATGTCGTTTGCATTGAGGTTGATATGTGATCTATGTCCGCACATACGTTTGTTTAGCCTTCCTTTCGTTTCACCGACGTAAACCAGTCCGCAAAGGTTACACTCTAATCCGTAGACGACACTTATAGATTTACAATTCAGATCATCGTAACTTCTAGTCAAATAAGACTTTTTAGTTAAATTGCTAGTGAATTGAGCATCTGTTATTAAAATTTCACAAGTTTTGCGGCCACATTTCGAAATGAGAGTGTTGTTCAGTCATCAAAATCCAAAATGTCTTTAAGGAGAACTGAACATGGCTGTGTATGTTTACTATTGCTATTGCCACTGGTATGATGATTGGGATATTTGTCTTGTCTGGTGATGAGGGGACATTAGGAAATCCACTCAAAAGGGGAATGCAATTGATATTTAAGATGCTGGGGATTCTTGAGTGGGGTAGGAGGAAATAAAAACAATGCAAATTAACTGAAGTTCATTTTTAAGACAATTTGGTCATGTTAAAACACAAATGTAAGGGTCTGTAAGGCCGAAACCCTTCAAATGAAATCAAACTAAATATAGTTATAGCATTCAGGGATGACTTTATTGCTATTCCTTTCACAGATGGTAAGTGGTATAGGAGGGATTGTTTACAGCAATTTAGGACAGACATCTCTAATATTCAAATTATAATATATCAATTTATTAGAACTAAGCTTGAAATCTGAAGAAAAAAGAACAGAATTTCATATTAGTACAGTTTAACATTTTACGTTATAACAAAGTGGATTTGTTGATTACTTCACATTTAAGACGTTCGTTTTACTATTTTATCCATTTCATTTGATTGATTGATTGTTGTTTCCTTAACGTCAAGTGGCAAATATTTCATGCATATTCAGGACGAGAACAAATTAACAATAAATACAATAGGTAGGTTCTGTATTAGAGGCGTCTGAGATTAAGGTCGGAGAAATTTAGACTGCCACGGGAAATGAGGGTATATTGGATAGGGACAGAAATTTAGCCTTGCAACAGGTCACCTACGGACCCCTCAAAGAGTTGTTGCAAGGGTTCTTAACGTGCAAAGAGCGTGGCACTCTCTATACACGAGGCATCGGATTTAACGTCCCCATTCTGACCGGACGTGGCTGCAAATTTGTACATCCCGCACAGCCAAACGGACGCCCCACTTTAGCAAGGCTTTTACTGCCGGTCGGAGGAAGACCAATGGTGACCATACTTCTATTCCCCAGTCACCCTTGGGGTTCCATTTCATTTGAACTTTGGTGGATACATGTAGTTGTCTCGGTTGGTAACCGAAAACCATCTGACGAATCACTTGAGCTGTCGGTAGAAGCAAGATCTTGTTGCGTTCGGGTGGTGATAAAATTAAATATTGCATTTGTAGTTCGTCGATTTCTGCATTTTTAACTTTTCTTTAGACGTTGGTGACTGGGGAATAGAAGTATGGTCACCATATGGTAAAACCCTCGTCAAAGTGGGGCGTCCGTTTGGCTGTGCGGGATGTACAAATTTGCAGCCACGTCCGGTCAGAATGGGGACGTTAAATCCGATGCCTCGTGTTAAGAGAGTGCCACGCTCTATGCACGTTAAGAACCCTTGCAACAACTCTTTGAGGCGTCAGTAGGTGACCTATTGCTAGGCTAAATTTCTGTCCCTATCCAATATACCCTCATTTCCCGTGACAGTCTAAATTTCTTCGACCTTAATACCAGACGCCTCTGTTACAGAACCTACCTATTGTATTTATTGTTAATTTGATCTCGTCCTGAATAGCCATGTAATATTTGCCACTGGACGTTAAGCAACCAACAATCAATCAATCATACAAGTTTGTCCTGGGCTGTTAAGAGTTGCTGGAGCTCGTTAGGAGGCGTGGTGACTTCCAAGTACTGGGATTCTATATCTCACCGGAGGGCCGCTAGTTCCTGACAGAGCTTGTCACGTTTTTCTGTAAATGTTCCCTGGCCTTTTTCCGTTTGTCTTGTTCTAAAAACAGCAAGTAGTTTGACAAAATGGGAAAAGTGTCATTATTTCAATTTTCTAGATGCGGAAATACTTTCAGAAGCTGTTTTACATGGTTATGGATTCTGAATGAAATCTTAATTTCATCAGTTGGATACCTTATAACTAAATATATGACAAAATGTGTATGGTATAAGAATTTTGCTTTATCTTAGGATTTTACTGCTTAAATTGTCAAAATCTGCAGAAAAATTACGATACAATTTTAATTGTAGTAACATGGAAATTCCAGACAGCCGTGAAATGATTCCTGTCATTGAAATGGAAGATGTTGTATTGAATAGTTCTTTACTAAGGTGAGCATGACACGATATTTCTTAAGATTTGAATATATACTTTAAAGGGACTTCTGACTATCATAATAAAGATACTGGTTGAAAATTTACAACCCAGTATAAAGTATGCATGTATCTAAATCATTTTGTATTATTTAATCTTTCATTTTTTTGGGAGAAGATAAATTATTATCATGTGATATGATTTTCTTTTTCTCAATTTGTTTAAAGAAATTTTGATCATTTTTTTCTGTTATTTGATAAAGCTAATTGCTTTATTGCCGAGAGGCCTCTGTCCTGATGGAAAATATGGACTTTTCTGTTGAGATGTCCAGAGGAAACACATGATCAAGAACCTGAAACACAAGAGGAATCACACGAACAACAACCAGAACAACCAGAGGAAATTTTTAGAAAAGGTATACTTTGCTGCTGTCTTCCATGTTGCAAGTTAATTGTATTTGCAAAATATTGGCACATTAAAAGTGAACTGCTGTAAGATTATATTTAGAAATAACATTTAAATTAACCAGTTATTATGCACAGAAAGGAATGTTTCAACTTCTTTACTGGTCTTTTAGCATTGACAGAAGTCATAACTCCCCAAGGGTGACTGGGGAATAGAAGTATGGTCACCATTGGTCTTCCTCCGACCGGCAGTAAAACCCTTGCTAAAGTGGGGCGTCCGTTTGGCTGTGCGGGATGTACAAATTTGCAGCCACGTCCGGTCAGAATGGGGACGTTAAATCCGATGCCTCGTGTAAAGAGAGTGCCACGCTCTTTGCACGTTAAGAACCCTTGCAACAACTCTTTGAGGGGTCCGTAGGTGACCTGTTGCAAGGCTAAATTTCTGTCCCTATCCAATATACCCTCATTTCCCGTGGCAGTCTAAATTTCTCCGACCTTAATCCCGGACGCCCTTCTTACAGAACCTACCTATTGTATTTATTGTTAATTTGTTCTCGTCCTGAATATGCATGAAATATTTGCCACTGGACGTTAAGCAACCAACAATCAATCAATCAATCAGAAGTCATAACACGCTTGATCATTAATCTTTAGGGGGAAAAGTTAGTTGTGGAAAATACTGATTAATACTTTTTTTCAGGTGATTTTGTCCTGGTGGAACTTCCATTAGAAATAACATCAACAACAAAGCAATTCATTGGAAAGGCTGGTTAACAATAGCATTTTGTTAAATTTTTAAAGGGGCACTAGCTACGAGATATATAAAAAATATAAAATATGATTTTTTTTTTTGTTCAATCAATAATGAAAGTGAAATAGTGAAATAATATATCGCTTTTAGCAGCCAGTATGGTTCAATTTTGTCAAAATAAGCTAAGAAACATTGATGATGAATTATTCACTTGCAAGTGAATAATTCGACCTCATTTAATCCGTATTCATGTGAACTTCAATTTAACCCCTTAGCTAGAGATGGATACCGCATGCTTTGTGCGTGTTCAATTATTTGAATGACAAGAATGTCAACATTGAAAGTGAAACAAAGGTAAATCATTTGATTGACTGATTCGATCCACAAAAAAGCATTCTTATACAATGATTAACATATATTTTTAATCTATAATATGAAATTAAACAGACCTAGAAAAATCCAAATGGACGAGTCTGATATCTATTTATATCTATCGCTTATATGGCAGTCGGAGGTGTTCGTAGGTCAAATGTACAGTTAATTAGATGGCGTCTAGACTAAAATACACACGAAACGAAGCTTCATACTATCGAAGCCATGCCCGGTATATTGTTTATTTTAGACTTTTTATAAATTGGATAAATATTTTACATTGTTATAAATCAAAAAATCAAATATGAGAATTTGAGTCAAATCGGTGAACATGAATTTGACAGCTAGTGCCCCTTTAAACTTCACTTGTTCCGATTTTATGAAAGTGCGGGCGTTAAACTTTATTTAAATTGATCCCTGATCAATGGAAAAGTTAAAGCATAAGTAACAACCCCATTTTGATAGAAATAAATAGTATAGTATTACAACAATGTATTAAGAACAGAATAAAATAAAAGTTTAAGTAAAATATTTGTAAAAGATCCTGATTTCGCAATATGTTCAAGTTTATTTCTTTATGAATCCATGACAAGGAAAATAAGAATTTGCATGATACCTCATTGTGAATCATTCTCACTGGAATTCGGTCATTCTTCCATGCAAGAATTAGAAAGTAAACCCAGTAGCCAACTTTTCTTTTCAAATGCTGTTTGTTAAAAGCCTTGTCCATAAACCAATCCCAGCAAACTTGCTTATACCCTTGTCAACAGATGAAACATATTTTGTGTTCATAGAACATTTCTGTATAAATGACTTTTAAAGCCTTGATGTGTATATTATATACATATATTTTGCAGTTATTTCTGTTGGAACCTGATTTGATCTTACGTAAATACCAAGTTGTTAGAAAGGCCTGTGTGTAGAAAAGCAGATTTTACTCATTTATAGGAAAAATATAGAAAAATTGCAATTTTTTGCCAAGAGATTTATGCTTTTAAAAAAATTATTAAAATATTTGTCTACATGTATGGATGTTCACTTTTATTTTTGAATTATTTTTCTAAATTTTCATTTCAAAATTATTTGACCCCCAAGGGTGACTGGGTAATAGAAGTATGGTCATCATTGGTCTTCCTCCGACCGGCAGTAAAACCCTTGCCAAAGTGGGGCGTCCGTTTGGCTGTGCGGGATGTATAAATTTGCAGTCACGTCCGGTCAGAATGGGGACATTAAATCCGATGTCTCGTGTAAAGAGACTGCCACGCTCTTTGCACGTTAAGAACCCTTGCAACAACTCTTTGAGGGGTGCGTAGGTGACCTGTTGCAAGGCTAAATTTCTGTCCCTATCCAATATACCCTCATTTCCCGTGGCAGTCTAAATTTCCCCTACCTTAATCCTTGACGCCTGTATTACAGAACCTACCTATTGTATTTATTGTTAATTTGTTCTGAATATGCATGAAATATTTGCCACTGGACGTTAAGCAACCAACAATCAATCAATCAAAATTATTTGTAATGCTGGAAAGGGGATTGGAATATCATGTGCTTTTAGTATGAATTGATGTATGATGCAGGTGCCAGGGGCAAAAGTGGTTGAGGCCTTCGAATTACAACGTTTTCATGAGTCAAGTTTTGTTCTTGGTGAGACTGTTCCTTTAAATATGTCTGATTTTTGTTTCGGTGTACATTTTCTGTGTATCTACCTGAATCATCATTTGTAGAATCAGCATCTGAGACTTATGTTTCATCCGAATCAAAATATTTTGTTGACTCAGACATGTTTCGGGTGTGTTAAGGGTTTCCATTTCTTGATCATTCCACTATTCTTGATGATGTCCAATGTTTAGCGTTGGTATCTAACTCTGCAACAAAATCAATTTATTACAGTTCAAATAGTTCTCATGAATTAAAGACAATATTAATTATTATTATTATAACTAGTATACCCCATTATTAGGAATCATTATGATCCTTATTTTTCTGTTTTCTCAATCAGGCTAAAAGAGGCAAATACTGTTTGTGAAAGTTTTAACATGGAAATCGTAAAAGAGGGACGAAAGATACCAGAGGGACATTCAAACAAAACATATTGTTTCATGTCATAGTTTTATTCATCACTGCACACATTTACAAATTTAAACTTCCTGGTGGGTCTGTGAAAATAATTCTTACAGACCTAAAGAATTTATACAAAATTTTAAGAAATTGGGTGTGGGCCATTGCCTGTGGAGACTATAGATACAGTCTCATTAAAGTATTGAAACATTTGCTTTCAGTTGATACATAGATTCTACTACTGCATCAAGTGTGGTAATATATTTCTCCAATGGAGACAGTACAATTTCTATATTTTATTCGCGAGGATTCGGTATATGAATCCGACGACGATTCATCATCTTCTACCTCAAGCCAGTCGTCCACCAGTGGTGAAGCGTAAGATGCCAAGGACAAAATTAATGATTCTATAGAAATAATTTTGGTATCATTAATCAAAACCGTCACTGAGGTAGGAGGCGTGAGACAAGTACAGACGGAGCAGAAGTTTTCTTTTACTGGGTACGAAGACCCACAAAGTATTGACTGGGATGACTTTTCCCGCTATATGCAAGAACAAATTCATCAGCATTCCATCCAGCAAAAAGATGAATGCCAAAGCCAGATGTGGAAAAACTTTAATTCACAAACATTTCAATTTTGTATACTATCATCTCGATTTATTTTGTTTGTTTGTTATAAATATTTGTTATTATGCTTTTGTAACTGACACATATATTTCATCTAACCTGTTAAGTTAGTGAGTGAGAATCAGCGGCTGTTGAGTTTCTCTTCGGTCAAAATAGGACCGAATTCGGGGCGAGTGATATTTTTTTTCTGAAACAAGACTCCCTATGATTATTAAAGTACAAAGGAGTTCATATTAGCATACTAGGGATCATTCTAGACCAGGTGGAGGTAGAAGATGGAAAAAAAAAAAAAAATTCCCGACAGGACCGAATTCGGGGCATAAAACTTTTTTTTTTTTTATTAACGAATTTTTATGAGACGAAATGCATCCCAGAGGTAGTAAAAGTAAGCTAGAAGTAATCCCTGACCAGTTTGATCCCCATACACATATCACTGGTCGAGTTGGGAAGGTATGGTGCGGACCGAATTCGGGCCAGTGGACTATATAGCGGATTTTTTTTTTTTTTTGGGGGGTATGACTCTTTACACATACCTTTTTTTTTTTATCTTTACACATACTCGAGGTCATAATAACGTACTGGGAGTAATCCTTCACCATTTGGGACTCACTGGTCGAAATAAAAAAAAATATAGGTACCTGTCTCATTGAGCTGTATTTGAATGATTGTATGCCCATTAATGGCAGTTTATAAAGGAGTAAGTGTTTAAGGGCCCTCTTTGTCACTAAATATAAAGTCCATTATTTTAAAATGGAAAGTTTTTCATTTTGATGGATATATCGATGCAAAACTGAACTAGTATGATTTTTTTTTCTGGTTTTTGTAGAGTAGATCTTATTTACAAGTGAACTTACATGTTATGTTGACAACAAATCGAATAGAGAAGAAACATCAATGTATAATACCACATAATAAACTTGGTATTTTGGATGAGCTTATAAAGCTGGTACAAAAATTTATCTGATTTCACAACGAGGACTCTGGTTGGTAAAGTAAACCTTATTTACCTATCGTTTTATATTTTCCTCTTCAGATCTAAAAAAATGAATACACATTTAAGTAAAACAATTTCCAAGAATATTACAAAACATCAAATATAAATCATTCAATGTTAATGTAATAACAACTTTAATTTAGTAACTGAAATTATATTTCATTAGATATTAAAGTAAATGAATAATTACCAGAAAATCCTTAAAAGAGTTTATCTTAGCAGACAATTTTACAGATTT